>JAQGBY010001130.1:0-32322 GCA_034698785.1 Mycogona germanica
GATGCGCCACACATCCCAACCCCCCCCCCCCCCCTGAAAAATAACAGCATTTACTCTCCCCCCTCTCGGACCGGATCCTCCCTTAAGTCTTACAGAAATGTCTTCCCGCGGCCGGCGGCAACGTCAGTGACCCCTGAGCGCCCCCTGTTGGTCGCGATAATAAATCTTTCCGCCATTCCTACTCCCTCCCCCCCCCACCCAACTATCCTTTCCTGTTAACAAGTCTGGCTTCATATCTTACATAAAACGCGGGAAAGACAGGCGGCAGAGCTCTCCTGCTTCGTTTTATTCACTCCTCTTCACTTACTTTATAGTCCATCTTAATGTAGTCTGGCGTGGCAAAAGGAGGAAAGAGAATAGGGGGGTGGATAAGGAAGTTAGAGGGACGGACCCTCAATGGGGAGGGATATCTTCGAGACACGGGATCACGATAGATTGTCGTCTATGCTGAGAAATTTAGCTCGCCCTACCACACCATCCCCAATTTCTTACCCCCCCCCTCCCACCGCACACACAAAAACCTCCCAAATCCACCCCAATCTTTATCATTTACACTACTCCCACTCTACCCACGCTCCATCAAGAATCGCGCAACATATTCCTGGCGCTTCAAAACGTCTAATGTAACAAAGCGGGATACAGATTACAAATGGCAGGCTCGGATTTTTACGACTCTTGGTAGCGTAGGGAGAGAACCGCAGATAAAATAGGAGATGGTTGCCGTTATTTGTCCGAGGACCCCGTGCTAGCTAGTAAAGAAAATGAACGAAGAAAAAAACCGACTTAATTTCCCCACACTCGCCGAAAGGCAAGAAAATACACGATGCCTTCACGACGGAATCGGGGAAAACATCCTGGAGTACCAACATGCTGACAAAGTTAATAGCAATGTTACAACAATGGAAAATGCAATGACTCGGAACCACTGAATCCACCCACTCGCAACAGAACGGGTTTCACATTTAAGTTTGAAAACAAATTTAGTTGTGCCAACGAAATTACTCAGGCGGTTTGAAACTACTATATTGCTTTAATGTTCCCAACAACCCCAAACAAATTTTCGAAACATTAAAAAATAATCACGATGACAAGGTAGGCAACAGATAGCCATATCGATCACCTTTAAACCACTATTACTCTCTGTAAATTATTAATTTCGAACAAAGAGTTTCTAGTGTGCAATAATGGGAGTCACACTTTAGATTTCAAATCAGTACTGATCCTCGATTGCCAAGAATCATAAGGCATATTGGACCCTCTTGGACAAAATGCTAAATTTAGCAGTTGTTCTATGGCTGCTAAAGTAATGTGATCTCTTTTATTATGAACTCCAAAGATATTAAGGTCACTACTTAGCTAAAAAGATCATATCAGTAGTAATGTGGATAGGCAGTACTGGAGCACCGCGGAGGGCATTGCCAACAGAATGCTGAAAATGGTGAACTGAAAAACTACTTAGACACCTTTTTAATGCTGAAGATGCAGTAAGACAAGGCTAGCTAAAAAACATTGCGAAGAACGAACCTCCCCCTTAGGTGTGACGAGTATTCTAAAAAAAAGATGGCGTCGCAAGTGAAAAAATGATGTCGTTAGTTGGGGGCGGAGAAGTCGGATGCCGGAAAAGAACCCGATACTCTGGCCGTCTTGCCGACAGTATCCTCTCCACGAGCATCGATCTGTCCGGGGGCACAAGGGCCGCCATCTTTGTTCCCCCCGCGGGAGCTATTATTTAGCGCAATCTCATTCGCGTAATGGAAAAATACACAGCCCAGCGCTCGCGAGCAACCCCCCAGCTTCCGCACGACTCGCTCCGGTCACTGGACCATGACGTGTGTGCCACTGGTACAGCCAACGAGATCTGGAACACTAGAAACCGGACGTCAACAACTGATGCCGGGCAGCCAAGATGAGAATAGTTTCTCACGAACTAAGAGAACGGTTTCTAATAGTGGCCGACTGAGCCGCTGTTTGTGCAATCAATTTAAATCAAGGAGTCATAATTCGAATACATTGGCGTCATAATTTAAGACACCATTTATTTTACCATTTATCCATTTCACCATTTATTTTGCACCATTCATCATACGACTCGTCGCAGCCCAGTTGGTTTAGCGACTGACTGTGGTTTCGGCGGTCCTGGGTTCGATTCCCGGCGCGGGCTCTCGAAAATTTCGATATCGGGGTACTGGTCGTTCCCCCCTCGCATAGTGCCTAAGCACCCCTAAGAGGGACGTAACGCCTGTAGTGCGGTTAACTACAGTTGATTTATAAAAATAAAAATAAATTTTGAAAGTTTTTTTAGACCAGGCAGTTGCAGTTACTTGCTGTTAAAGATGGGAGAAGGGGTCTTCCAGGTAAGCCATATTAAATTTTAAAAGGTTCCATGCAAAACGTACGGATTGCGAAATTAATTTTAACAAACCTAAAATAAAATCTCAAATATGAAGAGATGGTAGTAAATACTAAATAAAACGAATTGCAGGACGACAATTATTATCTCGGCAACAAAGATGACTAAAATAAAATAAAAACACATACCAGAAGTGTATTGAATTGAAAACGTATGAATAATCTAAAAATGGGCGATATTGCCCAGATCTCGAATTAAAACGATTGGAGTTACAGAGCAGTAGGATTCTCAGGTAAAGAAACGACCGCCCCCGCAACAGAGGTCGATTTGAGTCCAGACCGGCGATCTAGTCTTACATCTCTCTAGTGGTTTTGGTGGTTCATCACCGAACACGTAAAGAGGGAAGCTTCACAATAATTAAATCATGCGGACTACGTTTGTGAACGTGGGCACTGGCTAACCAAACTTCTTCATCGTCATTATCACAACATCACCTTGCCCGAAGGCGATGACCGGTGAAGGCTGGCAGACAATTTCTCTAACTGTCGCCTTTAAAAAATGGTGTACACAAATGGTGAGGGGAGCGCCAGCGCCGGAACTTGACCACGGTACCTCCATAATGTATAATGCACGCAGTTGACCCCATGACGAGACAATAGCAACAGATGAAGGAGAACCTGCCCTCTACATAACCACCACCACCACACAACAGCGCTATTTAAATGTTGACTCCAGAACTGGCGTTTAAGCATAACCATGAAAGGTGCATTCAAAGAATAGACTTTACGTAGATCCTCTAGAATCATGCATACATCGGTCATTCATATTTTTAATATTTCCGAATATGTGCAACC
Source organism: Mycogona germanica (assembly GCA_034698785.1). Taxonomy (NCBI): domain Eukaryota; kingdom Metazoa; phylum Arthropoda; class Diplopoda; order Chordeumatida; family Chordeumatidae; genus Mycogona; species Mycogona germanica. The sequence goes on from JAQGBY010001130.1 coordinate 3,205, forward strand.
TTAGTAATGTTTATGCTGATGACTACCAACATTAGTCAGAGTCTCGTCGAGTTGCAGAAAGAGAGACGGAGAGAGAGAGATACGAGATTGTCAGCCATTTAGCTGGCTCAGACATATAAGAGAATATATTGTGTCTATATGATGACGATGGGACCGACAGGAACAAGGCCAGGAAGTCGTATTTGAGGATCCGCACGCGCCACGTGCTTTTAGCGTTCGCTGCGCCCCCCGTGGCGGATGAAACCTTATCCTGTCGGGGGGAATGACGTGATAGAGGCACTCTTGGCCGAGCCACTGGCTCCGTCCCAGCGGGGTTTCGTCCCGGCCCGGGGGGGAGGGGTGATGGGTGGCTGACTTGAGTATATTGCGGACACGGTAATGGCGGGCGAAGGGAAACACTGAGTCACCGAATATAACCTCCTCAGACCCCCATGCACTTAAGAATACGTTTAAAAAACGAGCAACAAAAACGAATTTGTTCTGCTACTCTTGTCACGAACGATGCGGCATCGACCAGACTTCTCCAAAATTCAGGAAAATGTGTCCCGCTTGGGTAAGGGAATAAGAAGGATATTGTATGTGCAGGATATTGCGAATGGGATATGAGATCAGACATCAAAGAAAACAAGACAGGTATTTCACACATATACCTAAATGTATTACTATTACGAGTCATCAAGTTAACAAAAAAATCATAGAGATTTCTTAATATTACAGAGTACAACAAATTGGGTTATTCATTATGCGAGTGTAAGGTCATTTGGAGATTAAAATGAAACATGGAGCTCAACAATGAAGCAGATGTAATAGGACAAATATTTGAAAGAGTTGTGCTACCTTACGCATGCATAGTTCTGAAGGCGTGTCATGGTTGTCGTCATCAAATCGACAACTTTGGGAATCCTATAGTCATCACAACCTTACCGGGCTCATTCATAGTAGCGGCGATCGCCACGCCATATTGTTGTGTTGCATCCAGTAATCTGTAATCCAGATGTAATTGTAAGATGGGATTCAAGAAATCGCCGACCCTAATAGAAATTGTCTCCCGCCTTTCTCTTGTAAAGGACTAAAGTCTCAATGGTCCACGAATACGCGCTTCACGGGATGAAAGATCGTAAGCGCGGGTCGGCCGATAACCCGGTATTTTTGCATATTCAAATTAGAAAAATAGGCGCTCGCAAATTGGACTTCCCACTTGTTTGTGTGTGCAGTCCATTTGGCACTTTAATTACGGGAGACCGGTTGTGAAATGCTACACGATTGCAATCTTCATCGTGTCACGCTGGAGTGAGGGAAGTTAGGGAGGAGGAAGAGGGGGTGGGGGGGGGGCTGACTCTTAAATAGCCACTCGGCATTTGCAAGGGCGACGGACTGGTCAAGTGGCCAAATTCGAGCTAATTGCAATTTAAAACTGATCTCATTCCGGTTGAGGAGACGCGAGAAGCCGGCGATTCGTCGCGGACGGCATTCCGGAGCGACCGTGATTCCAAAATAACTTGCTCGCGACATTCAGATAACAGAGATGGCGATGCCATTAAGTTAACAGTCAAGAAGCTCAAAGCCTCTGCACAGGACAGCAACTGACGCCCTCTGGTGGCGTTAAAGAAAATGATTCGGTTGGTTGCTTACGTGTGGCAAACCATTAGACCATATTTACAAGTAACTTCAAAATGAACCCAAGAATTGCCTAAAACACGCAGAAAAAGTTCCAATACGACGAAACATCTTCCGACCAGCGAAAGCCAGTATTCGGCAGTCGTTCGGTGGCGCCACTATCCGATCACGCCTCTCGGCCACGACTGCGATTCAATAATGGCGGCCCGGCGGGCGTCCAGGCTCACTGCGACGTAATTGCATTTCTATTCGCGCTCTCATTAGCACCTGTTAATTGCCTTTCTCCCAGGCCCACAGTAGATGTTGTGTTGACGACAGCAAGACAAAAAAAGAAAGAAAAACAACACCGTAGCTGCCGTCGACAACGCGCACCTTATCTGTCCGACAACACCTAAGATGGATGTGTGCGCTTCCGGGAAAGAAAAGACGACGAGATTCTCTGAAAGAGGAGATGCTATTGTAAAAAAAAATCGCGCTGTAATTTGTAATCGGCGTGAACTACGGCAAATTTTTAATTTGATCCCCACGAAATTAAAAATTTGCGTAGTAAAGTTGCGCAAGCAAATTTTGTAGCAGTTTTTAAACATTTTCTTAAAGATATATATTTTTTAAATTAAAAATATTGGAAGAATTAATACGATAAAACCCCAAAACTTTTTATACACTCGAGACCACGAACTTTCGATCTGTAGGGCGTCTAGACGCGTTAACCGTTACTATTCTTGTGTGTGCATTTTATTGTGCCTATCAACGCGTCAGAATTAGTGGTAGAGAGAATAGACCGAACAGATTTAAAGTTGCCATCTAATAGTTCAGACGTAAGAGGCGAGTAGCCCCGGAGTCAGACAGTCTTCATGGTCCTAGTCTTCCAATCGCGACGCCATTTAAACTGCCCTCGGAAAATCCAGAACGAGTCAAAGAGATTAGGTCTATACAACATGTGAGACGCTGCTGAACAATAAGAACGCAGAAAAGAGGACTTCTGGCTAATGATATACAGAAATATGTAAATCTGTAATATGTACCCTTTCGGCAACTGTTTCATCGAAAAAATAATAAACCAGCCGGTCGTTTGAGGCGCGAATAATACAGGGGATGGTGTCTGATGCGCCGAAAAGGTAAGTTCAACAATCAAAATCAGAAATCTCGATTCTTATGGTGCCCTACTTGGCGAGACTAAATAAATTGAGTGCAGTCTCTACCTCGCGCATATCGTTGGCGCCAAACGCCATAACACACGAGGTGCGGTGAAAGAAAAAAAAGGTTGCTTCCGATATATATATTTTTTTCTTTTTCTGTCGGTGTCCGACCGGCGGTTTTGGTCGTGAACGAGTGCCGAGGGTGCTGTTGCCATCAAATTGTAACCCATCCAATCACGCGCCATGCGTTTAAATGGCGCCTCATGATCGGTGGGATAGATGGGCCCGACCGCCATTACGCCAGAAGAGAAAAAGTCGAAGTGCCATTCCAGAGCCTGGGTGCGTTCATGTGTATGTCCCCTGCGCGTTTACCTAGTCTGGATCTATATAAACCCACGGTGGTGTACAGTGAAGTTCACCGGCGAGCAGCACTTCTGACTATATGTCATCTCTAAACGCGGGAATCGGCATGCCTAAATTGGAAATCGAAAATTGGGACAATTTCGTCTCCTAACGTGGCATTTCACGCGTGGACTGGCAAAATTCGCCACGATCGAAAATGACTTCATTTACTTAAAACTGAATCTCGAAATGGCTATATTACAGAATCGTATAATGAGCGTACGTGATCTCCGACAGTTCTCGATAGTACAGGGTGTCAAGATGTCACAGGCATAAAACTCGCATGGAAACTGAACTGACAGATTTGGGCTGATCAATTTTTGATTTTGACGTTGCAAATTAATGCATACCTATTAAAAATTATATATGCATATAATTAACATCGATCGAAATTATCCTTTGAACTACGTGTAAGCATTTAATGCTGGCCTTGACGAGACATTAGGAAATACCCCACATTATGGTGTGCTTTTTATGTTTAAAATTATACTTTCGATAACATGGAAAAGCGCTATCAAATTGGTATCAGCGTTACCTTTTAGCAAAAAACTATCTCATCAATTGCATCTGTACTAAAATGTATAACAAAATATATAGGATGATAGCTTGGGTTGCAATCGAGAGTCGGCAACAAGAACGTCGATAAACAACGTTTATGATCTTCAGAAAAAATTAAGAAATTGTAGATTTGCGAAACACAAAGACAACAATTTCTTAATTTTTCCAGAAGATCAAATATAAGCGTTGTTTATCGACGTTCTTGTTGCCGACTCTCGATTGCAGTCCAAGCAATCATCCTGGCTTCTTATCTATCTTGGACTAAAATCTACATTAAAATTGGAACTTCGAATTATCGATTTCGTATATATCAAAAAAAGTAAAACATTTGGAAATTCTTGAAGATGTGGTTGCGCTTGTATTTTATTTTTGTTCGGACTTGAGACCAGTCATGGCAATACCAAAGGCGCCCTGAAGCCGAATGAATTTAGAAAGAGAATGAGCCCCTCAAAATAATCTCCCCGGGCCTGTCGTTCACCTCTAACGACAACCAACGTCACAAGTGGAAATTCTCGTTTCCGTTTCCAGCCCCGATGATCGTTGACCTCGATTTCGATGGTTTGACGCGCGCGCGACGCATCGTTAGTACCGGCCCGGACGGGCGAAGTGATTTGGCGCGTTCGCCAAATGAGCGATCCTCCATTAAACGGAGCGCGTGCCTGAGTGTCAAAAGTCGAACGTCGCTAGCACTCAATCACAATTAAGTGCATCACAAGTCAATCTGTGAACATTTTAGAACCGATGCCTTCTATCTCACATGACATGCAATGCACACAAGTGAGAGAATATTGACATCTGTGAAAAACAAGAATTTATTTAACTGCATCCCAGGAGGACATAAAAGTACCACATGGCCAAATGGAAGCTGCTAATGGAAAATTAAAGAACACTAAATTTGCATTGAGCGCCAAAAAATATCTTGCCGAGTGTGATTGGCGGAATAAAAGCGAGAAAATGTGATGTCCCAAATCGAAACCAGAAGATTATTCATGAAACGAGGATTGATGTTTGTTCGAAACGAGGATGATTCATTCAATTATGCTATCCACCAGTTATTGATAGCCTCTGATGGCGCTTCAGGTGGAAAATTGGTTCGCAGCTGCGTCAATTTCAACTCGAAAAGTCACCTGAAAAGAGCGCCACCTATCGCTAAATGTAATGCTAAATCAAACGCGAATGTAATTATCGAAATGCCGGTCTTAGGATTTACCTTTCAATTGTTGCTCACGTGTCAAACGAAAAACGCTTGGACCAACATCGAAAACAATTTAGCTTACCTGTAAAGGAATAAGAAAAAGAAAAATTAATTAGCGTCCACATTTTCCAACACTTCAACGTCATTATTAGATATATATAAAAGACGGTCTAAAAAATGAAATAGCACAATTGTTCCTGGTATCAGCGATCTGCCGATCGCATTAAATCAGTCCACCCACAAACAGATAAGCTTTGACATTACACCCATCACGGAGCGGGCGCACACAAAAAAAAATGAAATTGTATTTCGAATGCTCGCCCCCACCACGCATTACCATTTTTACGACTAAAACACAATCAACATGTCGGGTCGACTACATGCCCGGCCTGTAAATAAAGCCAGGACCGAAGAGGGGAGAGAGAGAGGTACCGAGAGAACACGTAAAGTTACGCCCATCACACGCGGGGCTCGACGCCCAATTGCACAACCAACAAAACAAAAAACGAGCCGACGCCAAACAATTATAATTGAGCGAAAGCGTAGCGCGGTTGCACAGAGACTTCATTATTACGGACCGGATTGGTAGGCACACTAAAATAATTATTGATTTGCCCAATGAGAAAATATTATTTCTATTTTATACCGAAATATATAATTTCTACGCCCTATGTCTTGATTCAGTTTCCAAAACATTCTTAGAATAAAATCTTACGATTGACAACAAGGCATACATATGCAATGTAAAAAAAACTATTTTATGTTATATGTTTTCAGTTTAATCGGGCTACATATTTGACGATTCGGACACCATCTAAAATCGAATTTTGTTTCACACCAATACTATAAATACACACACGTTTAAACATGTATATTGTGCACGGGCTTCGGTAAAGCGTGGAGTCGGACCTCCGTAGGGGACGAGATAACGCGGGTTCGAATCTGCAGTCAGAGGGTGTGATGGATGAGGCCAACGACTCGACAATCATTTAGTGGAAATGACTATGATATTCTCTATTGGGTTCTTTTTTTTCTCCTTTCTGAACGCGTACACACGTTACAACTACGCATTTATTAATGCATCCACTACACAGCAAACGCCAATCGCAGATAGTAGATTCACACACACACCATACATGTGTAAATAGCTAGGTCGCACGGTCACAAAAATATTCGATCGTCCCCTCATCGCTATAATGCCCATTATGTATATACAGGCAACAGAGAGATACACTTCTGTTTATGTAAACAGGGATGATAATAATCGAAGCCTCTCTCCACTACTACATTGGCAAACACTTGCGCATAAACGGACTGCTGTGAGTATATTATACGCTGAAGCACTTTGCCAAATGTCAAATTATATGGCAACTGAGCGGCGGCTTGTATACCTATGGGGGAGGGGGGATTGAAAAACGTCCCGGTTTCTAGCAGACTACTACCTACCCTTGGTGCAACACGAGTTGCGCTGACGTCGTTTTATACACGTTAAATATACATACTCGCATTTGAAACCGAAAGAACGTCTTAAGGAACTATTGAAGCGATTGTATGCGAAGCAGGAACTTGATAAAAGCCATTTTTAGGTATAAATACGAGTCTTAGCTCCTGTCGCAGTAATTTTACGGATCACTATTAATCAGTGGCACGAACAAATAAAATTAGTACCAATTTTAAAACGTACTGTGCATGTAATGCTCCAGTAGCAGGAAAATTCATGTATATTCATTACTCATTAATGCGAACAATTATGTTATCTCATAAACGCCATGCCCATGTTGACCTCAACGAGTCCTCTTTGTAATTCGCGTTTGCATTGTATATACAGAGCTATTGCTGCTCTGCATGAATTGTATGCAGCGACGAGAGTGTCGCTGTCAGCCACCAGCTAACGGTATAAACGTTAGGAAATCGAATATGACAATATATTTTATTTGCATATCTAACTAGATTTTAATTATTAGTCGAACGCGGTTGCACCAACCTATGAGACTCGAGTCAAAAAGGGTAGTCTTCAAGAACTGCATACGTTTTTCTACAATTCCCATAAAAATGCCCAAACCCCAGAAAAATCCAGAAATAAACACATTGCTCAAAGTGCCCGTTAATCTCATAACACCCCGCCACAACAATTCCACACGTCACAAAGATGTCGCAATCACAAATCTGCTCTCACCGAACATTGTGTGGACAGAGGTCACCGGCTGGACTTCACACATGCTCGCCAACTGGCTTTTGCATCAGACAGGCGTGAACGTCTTATAGCGGAACCATACTAAAGTTACATGTAACTTTCGGATTATTGCCGCTATACTATCTAGCATTATGTCTCTACTTAAAAATATATCCGAATCAGCGTGCTTCTGCACTTTTTACTCAAAGATATGGTCACGAACGAGTTATCGTTTACCGTTACCAGTTACTTGAAAATGGATTAACAGCCGAAAGCTCGTGTTTAATTTTTGTTCCCTGTGCCTGATGGATTAAAGGTGTCTTTTACTATCGGACATTATTAGACAATGTTTCTTTTAACATCCATCACTAACTAGTTCGTATTGTATTTAGTTATACATAGTATATCTATTACGGCATGCCCAGTCACTTTCCTTATGCCACAAAGATGACAGCGGAGCTGACGTTTGACATCTCCATAGACGCGAGTACGGAGAGCTCGTTTTCGAACACTGAATAACCCAAGCAGTTCCTCTACATAGAACTGATGGCACCACACGCCAGTCACTGCACACCATTGTCTTCAGAGAGTGAGAGCACTAAGCAGGTACGTACAACGGGGCTGCTGTTGTGATGCATTATCTGTCTTAATTATAAATGCCAATTACGAGATTCGCCAACATAAAAAAAATCGTTAACGACGTTCTGTGTTCGCACATCGCGTTTTAAGACGAAGGCGCGCGCGCCCCTCGCGGGGAGTTAGGGAGACGACTGCTGACTCGTAGTCTATTCGGTACTCCATCAATATATCCACTACCCAAATCGCCACAACACCATCTTCCCTGGCATATACGTCCCTGGCCACAAGGCGCATCCGGATTTCACCACCACCCTCCCTCTGCCTCTCTCTCGCCCATCCGCCGCCACCACTCCATCCAGCATCAGCAGAATCCACGAAGCGACGCATTACCACCACCACCGCCCTCCCCATCACCATTCCATTTCCAGTTTCCGTGAAGAAGGATCTAATTACAGGCGAGAGCGGTTTCCAATTCTCCGCCTTCACCTATACAATTAGGCCGAGTGGAGAGATGTGCCGGACGGCCAAGCATCACCGATTTTCATCCGCGCGCGCACCAAAACATCTCTCTCTCTCGAAACACAATTTTTCCCACCACCCCCGCGCTCTGTCGCAGCATCTCCCTCATCAGGCCCCAGCACTTGGATTTGTCTGCGATAATCGTCCACACAACGCCGACATGACACTCGCTCACGTGTGATGCGGTGACATTATCTGCATAGACGGTGACTCCACCTGGAGGTGATGCGACGTGACGGACGGGCCTCACGGCATCGTCAAGCGCGCTTGATAATATTACTCGGAAGGAATAAGTGTGGTTTTTGTGAATATTAGGCTAATTAAATTACAATTACAATTACAATATTTACCCACAAGCAGCCCCGAATGGGGCCTATGGCGGGGGTCAAATGACCAGTTAAGGACAAAGGTGTGGTTGTCCTATCCTAACAGGCTCAGGGACTTGACTCATTTAGGCTATTCCATTGTCGACACACTCTGGGGGAAATAGGAGTTGAAGTACGAGACACATCTACAATGCAGCTCCTGAAGTGACATTTAACTAGCTATGTAACAAAATTGGGAGTCCTTCAAGGAATCTATTTGAAAACAGGGGAAAATGATGAGTTTTCAAAATATAATTTTTTTTTTAATTCACTGAAGTGACGGGTCACAACAGGAAGATTCTGTACCCCTCTCAGAGCTTAGGCCCTATGCACGAATAATAAAAATAATAAAAAAAGTAATAAAAATAGTAATAATAAATAAAATAGTAATAACAAAAAACAAGGGACGTAACGCCTGTAGTGCGGTTGACTACAGTTGATTTTTTATAATAATAAAAAAAAAATATGTGAAATGATTGATGGACTGCAATTGAGAGTAGATCGTCAATAAACAACGTTTACTTCTAATTTACAGGATTACAGAAAACCAGATTTGCGAAACATAAAGACAAACATATGAACATGAACATTCATGACGAAAGTGTGTTTTACAAATCTGAGTTTATTTCCTGAAGATCGATGTAAACGTTGTTTATATTGACGATCTTGTTACGGACTCTCGATTCCAGTCCATCAATCATTTCATATATTTGTTAATAAACTTGCCTATTGCTTTCACTACCTTTCGTTGGATGCTCTCGCATCAGATATTAGGTCAGATCAGATCCGCTAGGATCTCAATAAATGGATAAGTGAGGATGCTTGTTCTGTCCACTACCATTTTTATCGAAGGTCTCGAAAAGCGCACACATATACACATGATATGTGCGTTGTCCGCAATTAAATTTTTTGACACATTCGTCGCTACTCCTGCACATCGCTAACAGACAACCACTACAGGGTGACACATAATTGCAAATGATAAGGCTGAACAGAAATTCGAGTGTATACGTACTTGTCCACTATATTCGCACATGGTGTGCTCGTATCCCGCGATGTTGCGCTCGTAGTCGCAAGCTGCACCAGTCGCCCATAGCACGCCGGCCGAGAGCACCAAAACCAGGAGGTTGCTCTTCATTGTATTTCTAGAAACTTGAATAGATCTAAGAGAAACCCGATTTTTCACTTTGTCAAAACACATTATTGTTTGCTGATTCAGACATGGGTTATACTTGTGACTGGATGCCATATAGTTTTGTCGTCACATATTGTTTTTGAAATTTTGACAACGGCGGTTTAGTTGTGTGGTTGCGGCAGCTCGTAGCTGGCAGCAAACTGAAGCAAAACGCAGCTGACGCCCATAACTAAATTCCCACTGTTTCGCAGCTGCGAGAATTATGAACTCGTCGAAATGTCATTATTTTTATTCATATTTTGTAATGTCGCACGAAGTCCACGCACGTCCCAAAAACTGGAGTTTTGCAAAATTATTTTTTTGATAGTTCGTTCACTATTTTATTTTTGTTTAACTTCTCCGCTGAAAAATTAACGCAGGCCAATTATTAAGGTTAGGGCAAGTTTCGTGACCTCTTCCGTTACTGTTATACATTTACGATATATGTGAAGTTGTAGGCTTCAACGATACGATACGATATGACTCGCCGTAGCCCAATCGGTATTGCGCCTGACTGTGGCTCGGTGGCCTCGGGTTCGATTCCCGGCGCGGGCTCTCGAAAATTTAGATCCCGATTTAAGCACCACGAGGAGTACAAAATGCCTGTAGTACGGTTGACTACAGTTGATTGGGAAATAAATAAGTAAATAGGATGTCGTTTCCCGACGAATCTTCGGCGTCCTGCGATTGGGCCAATCACAGGACGCCGAAGATTCGTCGTGCCACGACACCCAAGACTCAAGGTGAACTTCAAAAGGAGCTCGATTCTTTGTGAACCGCGCTTAAATAGCATTTATTTAATCAGTGTGTTGCGTTAACAATACTTCCCCATTTATTTCTTTTCAAATTGTGAGCTACCCACTTCTGAGATATTTGTTAAGGAGGCCCACCAGCGTCTTCTCCCCCCCCGAAAACTTCCGATTTGAACTTTATTGTGTTATCTTGTTCCGAATATTACACGCACAATACAGAGTAAATATAAAAGGTCTTATCAATTTATTCTATGCCCGATTAGCTTAATTTGACTAATTTTTATTATCTGTTATGTGCATGCACCGTACGACCGTATTTATTGCCAATCACCTTTGCGGGGAAAAAAACATATCGCCCATCGTTCTAATTACAGGTATTTTGTTCCAACCGCTCGTAGTCGAATCACTTGAATGAAGCAAATGTGTCAGTGCAGCGCGTCAAAGTGACGTAACGGCAATGTGTCACCTTGAACTCGTGAAGATGATCGGCGACCTTTTGCTATGTATGCTGATTTTCGTCCCTCAGACATTATTTACAGACAATAAATTTACTCGTATTTGTCAACCGGTCAGAGCAATAAAACCATTACTTCGATTTTGTGATTCCCCATGACCGGTGACGTAACTGGGATTTTTTGGGCTCAACGTTTGTCGATCTCTGCATTTTTAAGTGTGTCAATTTTGATCTGTCCTTTTAATTTTATGTGCTTCACATATTTGGGACCATGTGAATCAACCAATATATGAGCTTACATGAATATCTTATTTAGTCGGAATCGAATTACTCAAATCGAACGAACTGGGGCCATCTACGAACGCCAATATACCGCATACGTGTCGATGATCTCCTGTAAAACGAAAGGGAAAGCGGCCAAGAATACATTAATCTACTTTAAGGGCATGCACACATCAAGAAGTTGGAACGTCAGTTAGAGGAATCACATCCACCTGGGAAAATCATCAAAATGATTGACCAGAAATCCGCTCACTAGCAATTAGTAGGACAGAAATGTTATGGTTATTCCCCGACACAATTGAGCTGATAGCAAAATCAGCGTGATACCATCAGCAGGTAAAATATTCAAAACGCAATCCAGTACAAATACAAATTGCGGTCGTATGCAATTCCCGCCATACCCGGCGTCACTGCAAATGGCGTACTCTTATTTCAAGTCGTCTCTATATTTGTTAACAACGCCGGTCGTAAAAACCATACTCGTATCTCTAGTGTTTGTAAAATAAATCATTACTCAGCAAGAAACAATGCACATTAACCAAGCACATTAATAAAAATAAAAAAAACTCTTTAAAATGTCAAGTGTACTTTTACCATGATTTGTTTGTTTGTCTACGATCGATATAGGAAAATCGATAAAAATCGATATAGGAAAATCACAATTGAAAATCAAATTCAATCAATTTATTTTGGATTTTTCTGCTTAATATTGAGCACTAAATAGAAGGCGACGTTATAGGAAAGGAGCAAAACGGCGCAATACATTAATTACTATCGAAAGGAACATTAGCACAACGGAATACAAGTCATTTGTGATATGATGTTGATGAGACACGAACTGCACCAACCAAACAACGAGGGATTGTGATTCGAATAACGATCAGGACTCAATGAGGATATGTTTGCGTCGTCAATTTATCCTCCGGAGATCCAAATCTGAAGACCACAGACTTGTTCTGAAATTATAAAGTGAAATATTGCAATAAACATTACTTGCATAAAGAGGGAATCTGATCGTTATCATTATGATCAGTCATACGTAACTAAGTACGTGTTGCAAAAGTTTGTCCCGAAATCACTTCACTGATTTAACCTGTTGCGGGGACCTAAGTGTACCTAAATTGCGCCTACTCGTGCAGGTATACTCACCTGAAACTCTCCAATGAAATTTGCAGCTCACGCAATGACGCGAGACCTGTGTAGGTGTACACAGGCGCCACCTGTGCTCCTCAAACAAAACAGTAAAGCGAGTTAGATCTAGAATTGGCGTGCTTTTTTTGGCACGCCATAATCGCCATTGATCATCATTAGGGATAGGGCATTCAGAAATAAATCATTTATTATCGCAGTAATCGCATTACTAGATGCGGTCATACGGATTGCACAACGTGGATTGTAAAACAGGGCGTCGATTGAAATTTAAAACTAATATAAGAGGACGTCAATAAAATGGAATGAAATTTGGCAGACCTGTTGCCAAGACCGTCCTTTCTCAATTGCCCTCGTGCACTTCCAATTCCGTGTCGTCATCATTCGAATTCTCGTATCCAAATGACGTTCACTAAAAGCAGCTTATGTTTTACCGGACTCACATGAAATGTCCGTGTTTTTGAATTCAAATGGGTTCATTGGGAGTTTATATATTAAAAGTAGAAGCTGTGGAGCCTGCGGCAACACATCGAACAATTGCAAAGCCGTAAATTGTAACAAATTAGAGAAAAAATAGATTAAAGGACACAATCAGTAAAACGGCAACAAGCATGTGAAGTTAAACGAAACTGCTTATCACACACTTTAAAAATTACAAGTCGATAATGTGAGGTTATATGTGGTGAAAATATATGGCGTTCACCAATCGAGAGAACAACCTGATTTTGTATTGTATTATTTTTTATAGTTGTTACCAATTCACAACATAGTGGATCACCAAAAGATGGTAAATTTTTCATCACGACTGAAAAAATACAATGATTGACCAATATACAGGTGGGCTCGTATAGAAGGCCTTCTTGTAAATTCGAACGCGAAACGTCACCAAATCAACCAATCACAGGGCGACGAAGATTTTTCTTCGCTGGCGGAGTTTGTCGAGAAACCCTACTCAGGTGAACAGTATTCTATAGGATTGTATGTTGATGTGTTATGTTTTATTATAATTTCGACGGTGTAGTACAGAGTATTTCTGCCGCTTCTGTTGTCATAACTAATGATGTATTTGATATTAACTACCACATTGAATAAAAATAAAATATAATGTACTCACAGTATAGACAATTTTAACGAAATTTGAAAATTGGCCTTTGCGTGTTTCAGTTCCGGTATACAATGTCAGCATTTGCAATCTCTACTACAACAAAGGGGCTGTCCGGGACAGCCCCTATTTCATTATGAATTCGTTATAAATTTATTAGGAATATTTTATTTTATTATATTTCCAGTACGACTTTGCCTTTTATCTACTTATATTTGTTCTACTACAACATTCACCACCAAGAAAAACAAAACGTTTGGGGGAAGTTTTTATCAACTCGAACAAAGTATTTGACAGTATCATGATATTTATAAAGAATTATTTATTCTGAATGAGTCATTAAGTTTTGAGAGATCAACCTGTCACCCACGACAATATACGTACGCGACTGCATATTGCATAACATTTGTTGCGGATCCAACAAACCAAAACTTGAGATATCCTAGGACCTTCAAATGTCCGACGCATGTGAATTCAGTTGAACCGTTCTGTCAAACTGCAGATGACATCACGCTATAGACAATATGAACGTGTTTAGATTTTGACGAAAAGCTTGTTTCTGGCAATGAAACTCAATAGAGCGAACAATGGGCGTCTTCATGGATAGCATGTCGTCTTCCATAGACACGCAACGGCCCATCACGAATCGCGAATCGCATGTGCCTCAACAGGCACTTTTGCTGGATCAACAGGTTGACATTATCGTGTGTTTTCCTCCACTTTCGTCCTTGTCACTCGGGCACATTTGAATGAAATCAAAGCTGATCAATTTGCTTACGTGCTACACCTGTATTGTTTTTCATTTATAGCTTCGAGTTTCAATAATCCAAGCTCATGGTTTGTAAACATTTCATTCGTCGCTGCAAGGCCGTTCACTACAAATCGAGTTATCTTTAAATTGGTATTTGCCTTCTTTTCATTCTTCGAAATGAAAAATTAGTGCAAGTTAAGAATTCATATGGAGTATTTCAAATCGTACAAGTGAACCAGAAATTTCATGTTTTCACCACAAATACGAGAACATAAATATTTAAAACAATTCCTCTTGCAGTTTTAACAAGAAACATATTTAATAATATACTAAACAAAACTAATACTTGTAATTAGTAAAATAATTATAACCGGGCATCGTTGAGGCAAAACAATTGCGTATAGTTTTCACATTTTCCAAAAATACATATTTATTTAAATTTAATTTTCAATTCAATCACGGACAAAAGTACGATAATTCTGAACAAATTCGCTCCAGAATTAACTGAAATATATAGCAGTGTCGTCTTTAATAATGACTACTATTTCATCAAGTGTTTGGCAACTTCTTTTTGGGAATATCTCTGGCAATATCAGCTTTTTTTGGTGGCACTGTAACAAAAAATCAGATAAACTCAGATGGTACTTTTCCCATTGTAATATTGAAGTTCTAAATCAAAATTCCGCTTATTGTTCTGTGAACTTGTGTATTAAAAACACATTTGAGAATGACTCGAGATATGGACAAATCAAGTTAATAAGATATCACATCACAGTGGCTCCATGTTTATGTCTTGTTCACCAGAGAGCAGTAACCACCGTAACGATAAATGGGAGTCATTATGTAATGAATATTATTAGGTACTATGAGAGCCTTATTAGTACATTTTAAATTAGTGCAACTAGAGCTACTCTCTATTAATATATTACAAACCATGATCTGTTGTTGATTACAATTTCTCATTATGGCAAATACTTTTTGGGAATATCTCTGGCAGTATCAGCTGCTTTTGGTGGTGCTGTAAGAAAATTAAGCATATATACTTTACATATACTCAGATGAAATGTTTTCTTGTAATATTGAAATTCTAAATGAAATTCCCGCATTCAAAACAGTTGTACTCTGTAAATGGCTCTATGAACTGTATATTAAAAATATTTGAAAACGACTCGAAATATGGAGAAATCAAAAAATCAAGATATCACCTATATCGTAATAATCATTATTTCGGACTTAACAAATGGGCTATATGAGGGCAGAACACAAGAGGGCAGAAGCTACCGTAACGATGATTGGGGGTCATTGTGTAATGAATATTATTGGAAATATATTTTTGAAAATATACTAGCTTTATTGGAATGGCTTTATCGATTTAGTTTTCGATAGAAAATTTAAGCTGAAATGATCAAATTATCACTATAATAATATTATACAATAATTTTTTTAAAACGCAATGAGTGTCATAAATGGACATAATAAATATGACATATATTACAAACCATGATCTGCTATTGAATACAATTATTATTTATGGGACGTCAATGCAATTAAAATATGGCGAATATGTCATTCACGACATCGCGAAATGATAGTCAATGTGTTTAATTATGCAGCAATTATGTCATTAAAATTTAACGTTTCAAGAGACACACGTTAACAAACGTCAATTTTACTTCATTGGATGCTCCGCTGAAATCGAATTAGTACGAATTGGTTTTAAATGTGGACAATAATTGCGACATTTAACGTGGAGTAAATATCAAATCCTGTCCGCTTTTATAACGAGTCGAACACTTCGTGTTTGTTCAGTATCCTTTTCGCTTTATGACCTTTGTTTGATTTATGAACTCAGCTTTGATTGATCAGCGAATGTTGGGCAAGCTGTCTAGCCGTTGACGTACAATAAATATATATAGCGAATAAACTTAACGACCACACTCATTCAATAGCAGGGTCATTCCAAAAAGCTGTTAATTTTAAATGGGAAGTTATATAGAAAGCATTAATTTGAGCAGATCATAGAGATTACATTTTAAAATTATTTCAGGAATCTGGTGATCTGAGCTCGGATTCCGTGTCCCCCGTATCCAGCGCTATTCGAGAGCACATGTGACAGTAACCCAAAGGATTGAATACCCACGCCGGGAATCAAACCCCGGAACCGGACTTAACATAACAAACTAAATAATGATGAATTTCTGAATTGTTTTAATTGAGCTGAACAGATTTTGGATTCGTCTACTCTTGTTTTGCACACACGCAAATAATTTAGTGGATTGAACGAACAGAATCGGCAAAATTATTTTCGAAATTAAGGTTGACAAAAATATACAATAGTATCCATCCATTTGCACATGTTTATTTCCTAAAATAATTGACTATGCTATATACTGTACTTACGACAGAGGCCATTAACGGGTTCTGCTTCGCATAGGTCTCCGATGGATTCTTTCTGGGGAGCTCTTGCTGGATAGTACAAATTTATACCTTGCCCCTCCATGTTGCCCCTAGAGAGGTAAATTTCAACAAAACTCTAAAACAATATATTCAATGAATTATGTTTTATTGGAAAAATATAATTTTAATAGAAGATCAAATGAAAATTATTACCCATCACTATTGAAACGTATTAAACTATATCAGACCCATACAGATATTTATAAAAAGTTTAGGTAAGTATAATCTGTTTATTTTGTTGCGTTAAATATTTTAAAGTTTGCTTCTCCATTTTTACTCCTTTGCATTTAATTTAAAATATAAGACAAGTTCATAATAAATGTTGATGTATCTTAACAATCAATACAATAAAAAATAATTTCCGATTATATATAAAATACTTACTTGGGAGCATAGTTGCATGCAAACAAAAAAGTAAAAGGTGCTTTCTTTAATTCGGGGGACTTGTACTTGGCTATGCCGCAACCGATTTTGATAGTTTGAGCCCAAACCAACTGAAGCAGAAAATGAACACATTTAAAAATGATGATATTATTAATTATTCCTCTTGTTCTTTTTTGGAGAGTTTGCTTTAACTGAATCGAACGTGGTCAGCAATGTGAATGTCACCTGTGTGTAATGTCCCGTGGTGGGCGAATTAACGAACGGGGAAATACGAGTCGGATTGAACGATGACATTCTTTTTGGGTTGTTCTGCTCCAGGTACCAGTCGTAGATGAAGGCGGAGATGTTGAATTGTTGAGTTTCTTTGGATGATGACATTTTGTCGATGTTTTGACCCACTTGAATCGTTAAGTCACCATTATCTACAATACAACTTACAATTAACAAACTGTGTGTATTAATGAATTTTTTATTAAAGCTAAGCTCGGGCAATTACAACAAACAATCCATGAACACGACTCGTCGTGGCCCAGTTGGTTTAGTGACTGACTGTGGTTTCGGCGGTCCCGGGTTCGATTCCCGGCGCGGGCTCCCCAAAATTTCGATCCCGGGGTACTGGTCGTTCCCCCTCGCATAATGCTTAAGCACCATTAGGGGGACGTAACGCCTGTAGTGCGGTTGACTACAGTTGATTGACGAGGTCAAAGTATGTCCTACAATTGTTTAACGACCATCACAATCCATATTGTAATCATAGTTTTATACATAGATTACGAATCATCATTGTAAACGTGTAATAAGTGAAGTTTCTGTAAAATTAAGTTTTTATAAAGAGACTTGTAACAATAATACCAGTTATAGTTATTGATACCTTTAATACTTACACAAGTCTCTGAGGTCATCGTGACGGAAAGTGCACTGATCCACCCATCGTTGCGCTACAGTCGCTAATTCATCATCCCAAGACTGCAGAAATAAAAACATTCTACTTTTATTTTTTGCACGATTGCATTTTTTCTGATCACTTACCTTGAAGAAATTAAGAAAACAAATCTCTGGAAATAACCTGGGAGGTGTAAAATCAATAAACAATTATTCACATTGTAAGGCTTCTAGAAATTACGTAACCCCAAATTACAATGGCTTTGTCAATTTCTGTTAAAATAAGGCATCCCAATCTTGTCCTTAGCTGGTATCCTGACTCCATAGGCCTTTGACCTATCACGCAACTCAAACCAAGCTTACAAAATGTAAAATATATTAAATATCCCTGAAACAACTTACAACCATATACATGTTCCTGGCTTTAGGTTGAGGTATCGTCTTTCCGCTAGCTACCATACTTCTATACTTGTTGTGTTCATCCACAATCTTTTTCTTGTCAGCATCGGTGAAGACATAGGGCTTCTTGTCAACGCAACTGGGACCCTGGAAGTGACCAATCTCGACTTCGTTAATATTTACGAACTCGTATATACGAATTAGTAAGATGAGATTCGTTGGACAGGAACTAAAAACCGGTGACGAGTACAAAATATATCTAAAAACGAGTGAAAACATCAAGATTAATTAGTGCTGACCACACGTTATATCGTGGTGATTACATCGGTTTTTAAATATATTTTATTCACAGTGGTTCCCGTTTTCTTGGTGTTCAATATTTAATTAATTTTTTTTAAATGTTTTGCGACCCGTTATATCATGGGTCAGAAATAATAAACAAGTTTCGAATATTTCACTTTCGTCGCCGATTTTTAATTCGTGTCCAGCAAATGTCATCTTACTAATAAGGTTCCAAAATAAGTTTATTAAGTTAGGTCAAATGAGGTTCCAAATTCCGTCGTGAATGAAACAATTAAATAAAACTAGTCGTCCAGCTCAGAATTTCGGATTCTGTTCTGAAATTCTGAGTTCGATCAGACCCATTTTCTTGGTGGAAATGTTGATGGCTGTTTACGAGACGCGAGGAAGGTGGTCGAATTAGCAGTTTCTGCGCCTCCCAGAGCTCGGTAAACACGGTAATTCATTACACAATTCAATAATGCATGAGTTCTCAGTCACACTACTACCACCACGTCACTTCATATATATTTTATCGTGTTGTACATGGTATGAAGAACGCCATTAATAGACTTACTACATTGGTCGGGTACTTGCACATGGTGTGCGTTGGACTACGGTAGAGGCATTGATCCGCATTGCAGCAGCCGGCCGTGAAAACCACCAACACCCAAAGAGTGATCTTCATGATGAGTTCACCTCTGCCTTTTCTTATCCTACATTGTAAACATATGGTGGTTAATTTATTATGTGTTTTTTCGAATTCTTTAATTTTCGGTTTCGTATCTATAAATGTAGACAATTTAAGATTGCGCTCGTAATAGTACGAAATATACTCGGAACTTCTGCATGACACCTTTTCATCAATACCCCAGCATCGAATAAACGAGAGCTGCCATCGTGTTTCGAACCCCGGACCAATTAATAGTGTGACCTAGTGATCAGACGAGTAGCTCAGACTAATGAGGGCCACGCCAAATACGTGCATTTGTGGAACTATGCATCTAAACAAATGTTGATTAGCCAAACTGGGACATAGAAATTTGCCTCTCGTTCCTGTCAATTTTTCTTAGAGTCGGAAAAGCCATTCTTGTCGCAAAAATGGAAACGAAAATACGACTCAAATCACGCAATTGGTTAAATATTTAAAAGGTGATTTTGCGGCCCAAAAGGCACATCCATTTTACGGTTGTTAAGATTGAATCTTTTCGGATTGATAATTCTGCTTCCGGGAACAACACAAATTTGTTCTCAAGAAGCACTACAAGAATGGAATATTTTGCTATCCGTTCAGATTAAGCTGTATAATAACCAAGTAATAACTTTGATGTACAATGGGCAGGGAGTTGCCCCACTGTTGCTGTTTGTCACTTGAGAAACATCACAATCCCAGAAAAAAAGGAGCATGCAAAAAATCGTACAAGATGTTGATGTAAAGAGAAAGTGAATATTATTCGAATACGGAACCACCATATCAGTTTTCACCGAGCTGGAACCAAAAGACAAAAGAATCCGTTCTGTGGAAGCCATCTTTATATCTTGGCCGGGTGCTGCTGCGCTTACATTAGAAATTGCCACTCCTTCTAAGACTCTGACACAAACGAGTTGTACACTTTAAACTTTTTTTTAGAAAAATAACCGTCTTTACCGAAGTTATATTTGTCGTGGACGAGAGGAGTTTTATCTGTCGTGGACTTAGTGTTGACCGCGTCGAGTCATCTATTGTGGAAGAAACCTACGTCAGATTAACTCGACAATGGCCAACTGCGTCATAAATAATAAGAGACTTTGATAGCGATAGAAAAAGCCACGTTTGGTCATTTATTACGATGCATTAAGCTGTCATTTATTTCGCCTCATGGTGTTACGCGATTGCTCGCAAATGGATTATAAGCCTCAATATTTGAGATGCTCTTGTTTACTCATAATCAAAAACGGCATAGTAAGTGCACCAAAATATGGTAACACCTGTTGTGGGTACGTCACGATGATGCGATTATGGCAAGCTTAAAAAGAAATGACACAGTCAATTGATGCATTTCCAAAATTATCGCAATTGCAGAATATTGAGTGGCTTTCGAGGGCATCGCTTAATAATAAACTACCATGCTAACGTGTTAAAATATGTTAATAGCGTTTTTATTACAGATTTCCTTTCGTCTACAATATATACTGTATATGGACTCAATATATCTGTATATTTTCAGATATCTTCTCAGGCTGTGTTTCTGCTTAATGGATGTATCGGAGCATACAAGAAAAATTAAAATAGTTTCCATTTTTCGTTATTATCTTCCATTTATCTAAAAATGTATATTCACGAAATGTCTCAATAACGAATAAATTGATGCTCGTTCACGTTGATCTTTGCGTTCAAAATTGTTAATCCAATCTTCAAATGTAGCAAGCTGTTCAGGAATTCCAAGAAAATTTGCCCAACGTTTATTGAATTCTTAGCGGCTTTTCTTTAAAAAAAATAATTTCGAACACTTTAAGGACTTAAGTATTTGGGATTAAAAATAACTATGAGTTAATCAAAAAATCAGGTTATCAATTCTACAGCTGGAGCCACAAATATTGCTGCTTTGAAGATATTTTGAACCTTGTATTATTTAATTGAAATTAAATGTTTTTTAATTTTTAAATTATCGTGGATGAAGTGTTTTGTTTTACAGTGTATACTGAGTCTACTGCAAACCAACTGCAAATTCTGTTTCAATATGAAAAGTATGATTTACATGTTGCTAATTGTTGTACTAGTGTTAATTGCCAAATGCTGAATGTGCCAACCTTCAACAATACTATAATGAACAATGGTTCAAAAATGCTTTTGCTTTAGCGAAACATGCGCTAACAAATGATCATGTGAACTGGCCTTGACACCCAAAATACAAGTGTGCGCGAATCTTTAATAGCTTGTATTTCCAACTCGGTACATGTGCAGCCCAGGTAGGCACAAGGTCAACAGGGTAATAATTGAATTGCAGATGGCTATTGAGGCTAGATCATCAATATACATTTACTAGAATAGTTCGACTCTATCGTTATAATTCCAATATACTTTTTTATACTCGCAAATTGAGTTTAATTTACCGATACATAAATCAATACTCAAATCTGTGTTGACAAACGAATAGGATCATTATACATTATAGGTCAAACATATTTTTATTTAAAAACAATAATAAATTAAAATGAAGACGAATATTTTAATTAAAAGTTGACATTGTTTGAATTTTTCAATAGATTATAAGTATTTCAATTCCAAATGATAAGAAACTAAAATAAATAACATGCTCAATGTTAAAAATTTCAATTAAAAGACGGGCACTATGCTTGAGCAATTAATTTCGCGATGAAGGTGCCGCCTACGTTAGGCCATGTGTGTCCTTGACATTGTTCTGAACTACCGCCAATATTTAAATCTCGTATATACTGTACATATACAGCTGTACACAAAAGAATGAAGGCCTAGAAGCAGGTGTCCATTTAAAAATGAGCTCCTCGTCTTGAATAAAGTAAGAATCCTGAACAGTGTGACATCAGTTCTAGTGCAGTAATCGGTTACTTCGGCAACGCCATCTTAGGAACAGCTGATTAGAACAAACGTTTTTCAGTGCGAGCCTCGATGAAGAAAACGCGGAAATAACATCTTCATTTATACTCACTCTACCTCAATGCTAACAATTAACATTTCTGTAACCTTAAACCTTAAACTTTCGTCGGTATCTACATCTAACATCATATCTAGTATCATATCTATGATGTTGATATCACTGACGAAGCCTTCCTGGTGCAAATCATCAATCACAATAAAGATCTTGGCTCAGACCACTTTCCGAAAATAGAACACAGTGGCCATTGTGATCAATCTGCATGCGACAACAAAAGACTTATTCTTAATCGTTACGTCACAGCTCCGTGTTAATTGTTATAGTCACGGACATTGAACCAGCGTTCCACATACAGTATGTGTATATATGTTTCTAAGACCCCCGTCAACATTCCAATGCGAATCTATGAAGACAAAAGCGACCCAATTTACTCGGCGTGAATATACTTCGTGAAGACGTCAGATGACTCACCATTTTGGAAATCGGTTTGTTGAATCAAAATAGCTAATTTTTATTAACACAACCTAATTTTCGAATTAATTGTGTTACTATGGCTTCATATGTTACGTAAATCTGCTATTAAAAGTTGTCCAGAAGGTATGAAAGGTGACGAAAAAGAGGAATACAAAAATGGCAATACATTTTGAATTCATTTTCTCCGTGTTATTTAAGCTCCTTTTTTGAAGCGTTTTTTTTTCGTGAATTCGTATTGATCGTTTTTTTAAAAATTAATTTTCTGTTAACGTGGCTTCAATAGGCTGTGGGTCTTAGGAAGGGGGTTACGTAAGTCAGCGAAGACATATGTTGGTAGCGCGGCAAGCACGCAACAGGTATGCACAGGGCGCCCGTCAAGTGGCGCCACTTTTGGTATCCTTTTCTAGCGCATTCGTATTTTATTTGGTTGAACCACTTCTAGCCGGTTTACAGTTGGGACGTCAGCCATCATTAACAGTGGCACGTAATGCGATCACCCATTCGCACCTGTGACACACTTTTAAAACTACAAAATGCTCGTTCAATACTGTCGGATACCGTGATACCAGATCGGTACTTAATCTAGACGCTGCCAATCGAACTCCCAAGATTATTTATTTAGTGTCGATGAACATGAATGTGCGCGCGTTAAACAACATACGCTGGTGTTTACCCAGATCACTCGTGGCGGCGAAACTTCAAGTCACATCTTACAGCAAGGTGAAATTTGAAATCGTGTTGGCGTGTAAAATGTTTATGTGTGATCTGAACTCGCCCCAACCCCTTCCTGAATTAATAATATGGACTAGACGAGGAACTGTGACAGGTGAGCTCTCTCTCTCTCTCTCTCTCTTAAGAGTACAAACAATTTAAAGAGGCCTTAACAGTTTTATGGCATCGTCCTTGTGGATGACTTTAAATTTGTAGGTCATTGAGAGAATGAGAGAAAGGATCACTTCTCACTTTTGACTCAGTTTTTTTGATCCCAGAGTTACTGGCGAATTATTTGTCCCCCCTCCCCTGTATAGTGCAGACGCGCCACCACGTTGGCCACATCACAATCCTATCAGGTACCATCAACAATAAATTTAAATCTTATTTTTTCGACAAGCCTTAAATTATGTTAACTATTTAAAAAAAAATGTGTCTGTGACTTCTAGATGCCAGGTAAACATATCCGCGACCGTTCCGGAACATATAGGGAACATATGTATATTACATACACATGCGCATCGGAATATCCAGAAATGATATTGAAAGGTGGTTTATTTGCTCAGACGTGGTTCTACATAAAATAAAATTTAGGTGTTTGCATTTTTTGACCGTTTTTGTTTCGATATTTTTTATAACCCACGCATTTTACAGTCGGCCAGTCAAAATGCGCCCAACAAGGTTGCGAGTGGTTCACAGCCATTGGATTTTGAAAACCACAAAGCAGCTTTTGCCAGCAAAACGTCTTGGGAGGTCGGCCGTAATCTTATGGTTCTTCAGATGTGTGGAATAACATCATTTGCTCAAAACAGTCTAAAGGTATTTCCAAATAAAAGTCATGACAAATGCTTATTCTATCGTTTGCTTATTGTTGATTTAGTAAAATACACCAAAAATCGAGGCGTCTCAAATTAGAATTAAATGATATCGTTCTTTATAATTTTCTATGGCGTATCAAAACAATATTTTTATTTTAAAACAGCTTGTTCAAATCACAATTCCTTAACCCTTTAACCGGCCAAGACGGCTATAAGGGTTCACGCCAATTCGCATACCACCGGCAATGACGACATAACGCGTTTTCACATTTCAAAAAGATCGTGGCAAAAATCTACCAATCACAGAGAAATGCAAAGCACATGATTGGATAGAGCGAAAAATTAATTGATCGGTTAAAGGGTTAATGCAAGGCAGATAGTCCTTCCATGAATGGCGTCTTAAAAACCAAAATCCTAAAATTAAATTGATACTATTGAAATATATCCTCGAGTGAGTGATATATTTCCAATGATTAAATTACATTGACCTTGATTTTCAGTGGAGATGATTGCAAATGTTGCATCGTTTGATTTTATTTTGGTGCGCCAATTATATTTTCAGTTAGCCAATGCGTCCAAGCGAATTCTTGGACAGACGGCGTTCGAAAAACTGATGAGGTTGACTGCCTACGGTCAATTTGTCGCCGGAGACAGCGATCAAGAGATAGAGGCCACTATTCGGAATCTCAAGTCGTGCGGAATTCGTACCATACTGACCATTCCGAACGAAGAGGACATTGACGACCAGATTGAGTAAGTTCAGGGTGAACAGCAACTTGATGTCTTCAAATAGGTCAGTTAGACGTCTAATGCCAGATTTCCGTTGCAGTCAATTCCGTTGCAATCACCGTTGTTGCCAATCAAAGTAGACGTTTTCGTGTCTTAAATTTAGACATCGCAGCTAGCAGTGTAGATCGGTGCCTTTTTACATACCTGTTCATGTGTTGCTCTATAGCGAACGAAAATACGACGCCTGCATGGAGAAAACGTTGCATTACATCCACCTCATCAAAGTGTACGAAACGGAACTTCCAAAGGTGCAGTTGAAAGTCACCTCTGTGGTGCCGGCTCAAATTCTGGTGAGAAGAAAAAATCAATTTATCCATTACGAAACATGTTCAACCTTTTAAAACCATTTTTTAAAACACATTTAATATGATTTTACTCATTTTTAAGCAAACATTTGTTCTTATATTTGCATGTATTTTAAGTGGCCATTTTGATTTTTAACGAATTCAAAATGGCCATCACCAATGATCAGTTTACGTTCATCGACAAAGACAAATATTTTGATGTGGTGAAGCAACTAATTTCGTACAAGATGTGTTTCACATAGGAATGACATGTTGGATACGAGCTGTCCGCAAACTGTCAATTACTGCAGTAAGAAAAATTGCGATCAAGTGATTGTCGATTTATCGTGAAATCCTATGTCACATTCTTTTCGTTGGTCTCTTTGAAGCTGAAATTGGGAAAAATTGAAGATAGCGACATCATTCCTTTGATTCGATCAATGTCCAACTGCATGAAAGGTCAGCCATTTGAGGTAATACTAATGTTAAAAATGAACACTGAAATGATATTTGTTATACCCTTGTTGCACTGGTGACTTTCTGAGCTTGCTTGAGAGATGACAATTGTCGGTCACGCTATCTGAATTTGAAGATAGAGTCTGCGATCTCAAAAGCTAGCTTTTCCAAAATCTTAATGACAATTGAGATCTCTCAAACAAGCTCAGAAGGTTACCTGTATGGGCTTGCATGATTCAGAAATCGATTTAAATTTTGTTTAGTTCATCTACTGTGACGATGAATTAATTAAGGAGGAATCAAAACGGCACACTGACTGTTTAGTCGATATTTTTTAGATCTCACCAAATCTTCAAAAAAACTTCACGAGTGAAGAACTCAACCTACTGGAAAATGGCGTTGTGCGACTGAAAAAGCTTGGCGAGGTGAAGTTTTGAATCTGTTAAACATCAGAAGAATAGAAGTATAATATAATAATAAAATATTCATAATAAATTCATAATAAATTTATAATGAAATAGGGGTTGCCTCCGGGACAGCACCGGACGAAAAAAGACGATCAGAGTCCGGTGCTGTCCCGGAGACAATCTCTCAAGGAATTATTTATAAACAGCATAAATTAAACTACCCTTTCAAATGCCAACTTAACATACAGTCTGTAGTAGGTGAATTATTTTAATTCCGTTATAGAAAGCGGAAGACGATGGCGTGGTGGTGCTGGTGGACGCCGAATACACGTACATCAACCAGGGAATAAACATCTTCTGTCTGGCCATGATGGGCGCGTTTAACCAGCGAAGAAGCATAGTATGGAACACCTATCAGTGCTATCTGAAAAAGGCCATTCAGAGTATCAAGGGAGACCTGAGCATAGCCACGGATCTCGGAGTGTGTTTTGGCGCCAAAATTGTGCGCGGCGCCTATCTGGAACGGGAACGAGAATTGGCCGCTGTCCAAAGCTATCCGGATCCAACGAACGAGAACTACCAAGAAACTTCAGCAATGTATCAGCGGTAAGCCAAGCCTGAAATTAAGCATATTTTTAACGTTGCATTTGCGGATGGAATACTGCATTGTGTGCGTGTAGTATAGGTGCTTCGCTTTATCAATAGGTGACGCACATGTCGTAGTTTGAAATACAAATGATGGCAGGTTGCAATTGTCTTCGCAATTCTATCGACAACAATATAGAAAGAGTGGCCACCATATTCTTTGCTTTTTTATTCATTTAGTTAGCTCTTTATAATGAAGGTCACTGAATATATTTTCATTTCAATATACCATTGTCGAGACACTCTATGGAAGTAGAAATTCAAGAATGAATCATTTGAACTTTATACACTGTAGCTCATTAACGAGGAGCCCACAATTTAAGAACATCAATGTACTCAATAAGATGCGTGATTTGAGAGGTGCATAAATATTACAATTACAATTACAATTACAATTACAATATTTACCCACAAGCAGCCCCAGGTGGGGCCTCTATATGAGGCGGCAAATCTTATAGTGGTGTAATTCGGAATTTTCTTGAATTGAGAAACAATAGGTTTTCTAAGACGCGTCATCATACTGTATAGTTCCATGTACCAGTCCAACCTTTGATGCTACATTTTTGTTTGGTTTTCTTGGTTTCACCGCTTCATATCTAGTTAGATATTATTTGGCAAAGCCAGAGTATCCAGTTTTGTATAAATCAGTGGATTTCCCACATTTATTTTTATCTAATCGTTTCTAGAGTTGTGGATTTCATGCTCGATCACATTGCGACGAATAAGGGAAAATGCGGCATCATTGTTGCCAGCCACAATGAAGCAAGTGTGAGACACGCAGTCGACAGGTAAGAGTTGAAAACACCCTGACATGAGCAAAATTTTAATTTTTTTTAGAGATTTATATTATAATTTTAAGTTTCAATCTGTACGTTCAGGAGTTAACTTACGAACGGCTTGACCAAATTGAATAAAATTTTATCTGCATGTACTTCCTAAAATTTTTAGACTATCGACGAAATTTCAGATCACGCTTTTGCGTATTTCTAGATAAATTAGCCATTTAAAGTTTCTTATAATATAAAAACAACCCTTCGCCAGAAAATTTAAATATGGCGTCTCCACTTCTCCAAAAATGGCGCTGCTGCTATCTCGTGCTACCAATGATGTCAGTCATATTTCCACCTAAAATAAGTCAATGATTTACTGCAAATCAGACCACGATTAAAATAGGGCAGTTTCGTTGCAGAATTCAACAGATAGGACTTTCGAAAGTCGACGGAAGCGTTTGCTTCGGCCAGCTACTTGGCATGTGCGACCAGATAACGTATTCATTGGGTAAGCAATCTGCAATTTATTGAAGATCACTTGAATTCGAATAATCTACAGCTTAAAAAAAAACTGGTCTTCCATTTAAAATTATATAATAATGTTCGGTAGAGTAGGCTAATCTTTAAGAAAATAATTGCGCCATAAACGAATCCTTCGTTCTAAAATCTAAACGTTTTATGAAAACAACAGGACAAAGTGGATTTGCCGTGTACAAGAGCATGCCATTCGGTGCCATTGATGACGTCCTACCCTACCTGTACAGACGGGCCATGGAGAACCGTTCCGTGGTGTTGGGTACCCGGAAGGAGGTGGCGCTGCTGAAGGCGGAAATCAAACATAGACTTGCACGGCTGTTACTGATATCTCCCTAAACATTGTATGTTGGAAGAAAACGACAGTCGACGCAGGAACGAATCGTTGCTCGTATATATATATTTTTTTATTAAAAATTCGGTATCAAAAGGAAAGCACAATTCACGATAAACAAATGTCAAAATTATTCAGCACACATGATAAGAATGTTGTTTGTACAACTGTTTTGACTGCGGAAAGGGTAGATGCGGAACTGATAAGGATTTTAACCACCATTATGTTGAAACGTCAAAGCGGTTGTCAATTATTTGTAGAATCAGCTTTTGAACTGGCATCCGAATGAACCTATTTAAGTCTCTTGCATGGTTATAAAATTAATTTGTGTACTTTACGTTTTTCTAGAAAAAATTCATATTTGCAATTGTGAAAAACTCACATTTGCAGGAAATTCGAGTTTCTGACGTCACGCGTACAAATAGCGTATTAGAAGGTGGAGAAAAACCATCAAAGTCGTTTTACATCAATTTAATTGTAATGAAGAGTCGATAAACCTTAAAACATTAAACCCAAAACCCTCGATCCCCAAATATACCTGTAGTGATTATATCCCAGTGACGGACTAAATTTTAATCGTGACCATATTACAAATTGTTGGAATTATGAATCATATCCCTAGTCTTTCTCCCTTTCCCCTATTGAGAGTCTGTATCTGACAGCACTGTAT
>JAQGBY010001131.1:0-32318 GCA_034698785.1 Mycogona germanica
CTGGTCGTTCGACCCCCGCCATAGGCCCCTCTCTTGGGGGCTGCTTGTGGGTACATATTGTAATTGTAATTGCAATAAAAAACGAAGCAACATGATTTAGAAATTTTTCAAAAGCACTGTTCCATCTATCTAGAGCTGAAGCATTATCACCTACAGGTATAAGAAAAATCTGTCTGCATGCTTCACATTTTACAAATACCCAGTTTCGCTATAACCGTAGATATTAAACTTCAACAGCATTAATTTGTATTTTTAAAAAAACGTGTTTGCATTTTCATTGGGACCTGCATTCGCTCATTTCAATTTCTTTGGAATAAGCTTTGGGTGTGCATGTATAGCACAGTTACTAAACATGCGTAAACAGCTGCAACGTCATACCGGGATATGTAAATACGGTAGCGTTGCTTGGACGTCGGCGATGGCAAAGATTTAATCCTGCGCTATATGTATGGGCGTGAATCCTTCAGATTTCCTGCTCGGAATACTCCAGTTTGCATAATACTAAGAAATATTCAAATCACATTTTACGTAGGCTTAAACGGATCTATCTGCTCCTTTAGCTTTAATTAATTTTGTACCATGTTTAATAACAGAATCTAGAAAACATATACTTGAATTACTTATCATTCGGATAAATTGAGCGTCTTTATATTTTATTGTTGTTTAAAGTTACAATCAATTTTGTCTGTACAACGCCGTCTCAGTGAGTCACACGCAGAACATTTTACCATTTATTTTTGGTAATGGCAAAAATAAACGATACGAGACAGAGTATTCTCACAAATTCGTTCATTCTTATTCGATGTTCGAGTTTATATACTCGTAACTGGCTGAACAAGAACGTCTTCTATACAATCCATTCATTTGTTCTGAAATGTAAAAATGTAGCATTAGTTTGGCAATATGATTTGCTCGTCGATGCAGAATTATGCAATGAGGTTTAGGCGGAACCATATCGGACATAAAACTTAACTTGACAACAGGTGGCATGTTAAAAAGTGGCTCGCACATGTCAATGAAAGAGATGATATTAATAATAGATATATATATATCATTCAGAATGCACGGGGAGAAAATGGAGTGCGTCATGTTTATGAAGGGCATACAGGAAGGAGGGAGGCTCCCACACATTTTTCTGACAGTGAAACGAGGAACTACGTGAGTACGCGTCAGTTATCGCAATTAAAAGAATGCGAAGGAAGCCAGAACAAAAATAGAACAGTTCGAGCGTAACGATTCATTCTGCGCTAAATCCAATGAAATATTGTCCATTCCTGTTACTCCATTTGTTGTTCCTTCATCCGTGTGCATTGCGCGCATTAACGTCGTCGCAACTACTGCAGTAATAGTAAAAAATACATTTCGTAAAATTAAGCGATAAACTACATGTAGTTGAACAGTTGCTATTCTAACTGCAGACATGACAAATTTTGTGGGTTTGGTTACTACAAAGTAGAATGAGTTTTTGCCAATATACTTTAGAAAATGTCCGGATTCATGATTTTTATATTATGTATTTAAATAATGTTAAATATTTAGTTTAATTAGAGTCACCTCCACAAAATTACACATACATGAATAATAAATCTGTTCTCATTTTCCACTTCCGTGTACAATTATCTAGTTGGAACTTTGAACCTTAAAGCCTTCATAAATCCTTCATTTTCTGTTATTTAATGGACGTCTAGTTCGTCAATTATCAATTACCTTTCAAAGGAAATATTTAAAAAAATGTTTTTGCAAAGCCTTAGTCAGTAATCTTTCGATAAAATCACTAAAATAATCTCGTTAGGGAAATTGTTGTTTCAATCTAGAAAGTTTTAATTGCTCGTACTTGTACAAATAAGCTAAGAAATTGTAATTAAATCCTCGAGCGCCTCTCCAATATCCTGCAATGTGGTTCTTAGAATTCATGGATTCAATATCCGCTCTTCCTAAACAGCCGACGTTGATATGGATGCCTGGCATTATGCTGGAATAAGTCACGTAACAAACACTAATCAATAATTCGAGGAAAATGTTGGCAGGGCTTTCGGTAAAGCCTAGTTCATAAAATCGTCGTCATGTCAGCAAAAGTGTTTCTATTTTGGTCAAAAGACTGATTGAATGAACATAGGCGGCTGTAGTATTGATCCGCTCCGCTAAAATTATGAATGAATTTATATTTTAAGCTAAATGAGGGTTAGTTGGTATACAGCATAACGGTGTACATTTACATGAATATGCTGTTGATGAAATTTATCTGTCTGTGTATCGCCTAATTTGTGTTTACCGCTAGCTTGACGAATGACAGTCGGGTCAAAAGCTGGGGTTATGTACACGCAGACACACCAATGCGAGAGCGAATTATTCGCATCATTTGGCATCCACTCCAATGCCGAGTCGGTGTCCTGTGGACGTTGCTCTCCGACGTCAGTTCAAGCATGGCAAACGTGAAAGCCAAAGACTTCAGGGATGTAGAGTGAAAAAATTAGTGCCTCACTTGCCTTAACGCTCTCGAAACGCAACAGTCGCCATTATCAATTAACGCTTGGACAAAAACCGGTTTTACATTCATGTTCAAGTTTATTGTCGACATGCCCCAACCTTTCTTTTAAATTGTTAGTCATACAAAATTGTCAAAATTGTCTAAAACTTCATCCCTCTGTCATACTTCTCAGGAAACTCTTAAAAATCGCTTGACTCTGTGATATCATTTTCTCATAAAATCGATACAACGGTTCGATCTTCCTTACTGAGCACACATTTAATGTAGTTGTAATGCAGCGCCCTCTGGGAGTGACGAATTTTAAAACAAGATGTTCATTAGCATATGTGCCAAGTGTCATGAGAATCTGTCAACAATCTCAAAAATATGGTAACATATATTTTGGCGCCCATCGTTCAACATTTAATAGTTGTAATGCAGCGCCCTCTGGGAGTAACGAATTTTAAAACAAGATGTGCATTAGCATATGTGCCAAGTGTCATGAGAATCAGTCAACAATCGCAAAGATATAACATATATTTTGGCGCCCATCATTCACCAGGCCACCCTATATCGACATATCCATATATTTTCACATGTTCTATAGTTCTGGTATTAAAACCAGTCTGCTTCAATTAGTTTCTCAATCATTAGTTCCCCGCAAAGTTGTGGTTTATGGATTCTAGCCTGCTATCGTTCTTTGGTGGAAATGAGGCGGCGGCACATGATGCGCAGGTGGCGGGGGGATCGAAAGTGCACATGGATGTCAACGGCACGCATAGCCCCCCCCCCCACCCAGTTTATCTCGCTGTAATGTGACTGGATCCAATCCCCACGCGAATTATTTTTCCTCCTGTTATTACGAGTACTTACCTTGCCACCGCCGCCGCACACATTTCTATTTTGCCGAGCATTATGGAGGGCGTTCAATAAATGGAGCTTCCGTTTCTACCTACACTCGTAGTCAGACAGCGGAAAGGTTCATGTGCGGAGGGGGTTTATTGATATCAACCGGTTCGGCAAAAATGTAATGCGATTGAGACTTTCGCTTTAAATTGCAGTTTTAAAATTGTACATGGAAATAGATAGGCGCAGTTCAAATTGTTCTTGAAATTCGTTCCGAATTATACTGATGTTTTTGATTTGACACATGCACAAGTAATACCTCATACAAGTATTTAGTCACTAATATGCAGTGTGAGTGCAACATTCGATTTGAGTAAAAATAGGTGGCTCTTTTCCATTTTATCGAATGTCTCCAATTTATACGTAGTTCTGTGTTCTGTGCAAGCTGCATATTACGGAATATATGATGATCATACTCTGTATATGTTCATGGCATTAACGAATTTCTCTCATCAGAAAACGAAATAAAAACAGAGCTAAGGGCGAAAACGACGTCCGAGTTGGCAAGACTCGAAGAAATGCGATGTATAGAATTAAAAATTTGCTAAACACAATGACCATATGATTTAATTTATTCACACCTTCGTCAAAACCGAATATAACATTTCAAGGATAAAATTATTATCAAATTTCGAGCTTGCAATCTAAAATGAATAAGTCAGAAAAAATATCTGATGTGTTCGAATCAATGAATTGAAAAATTGTTAAAAGTAAACCTAAATAATGCTTGGCGTTTGAGCAGTATACTTAGGAGTCGGATTTTTCCACCATCGATATTGGTATTGATTGCACCACCAGAGGGTAAAGGAATAATATCTGAACGGCAAGTATCTTTCAGATGTGAGTCTCAACACCACCGTAAAAACCACTATCGTTCCCCAAAAGTAAAAAAATGGTACGGATGGATCTGTGCTGCAATTACACTATGTCTGAGACTGCGTCATGACAATACAGTAATAGAGGAAATTGATTTGCTCATTGGTGCTTACGTCACTGTTACATTCATATACAGTACTACGCGTTTGAGCGGGATAGCATTTGATGAGAACTGATATGATTTCACAATTTTGGTGTTAGGAAATTTGCCAATCTTAAACTTGTATTTTTATTGAGAAACACTTGTTGTTCTCTTTCAGTAGTTGTATTTCTGGTGAAAGGATATATCGATTTCCGATTCTCTTTTTCACTCTTATGCGTACCTGGGTGCTGGCGTTGAGATTCGCTCCTAATCCTGGATACGAAATTCGTCCCTGTCAAATGGGTTTATGTTTGTCAGCAACGTTTGAGACGTTGGCCCTACGCGAGCATGAGTTTGTGTGGTCGACTTCAGAAATCCAAGCGCATTACCATATTTATCTAACGCACGGCGCGCATTAACAAACACCTGGCGAGTCAAACGCAACGATGGCTTTACAAATTACCAGTAAAAGTTGTCACAGTGATGAATAGCTCATTCACAGCATTACAAGACAGTCTCGTCTAAATTTAACACACGAATACCACTGAATTATATTTTATTTATTTACGAATTCATTCACTCCAAATAGGTGAATGATACACTCTGTAGACATTTCTGAGATTGGATTTACTTTTCAATTCGCCAGTTATTATATGCGTGCAAGAATGGTGGAATCGATAAATTGTTCGTGTGGAAATTTATCGTAAAGATTTGAACATCTAATATTTACCAATACGAAACTTTAAAATGTATTTCATCCCTCCTAGAACGTCGATAATAAATTAAGTAGACTCTAAATGAAAAATGCAAATTGATATTTTCGTTTGCAAGCTTGTAAAATATTTTATAACTCAAGAACATCGAGTCACAAAAAAATAGATATTGTTCATGTAAACGACCGAGACCTTGGCCTAGTAGAAATCTGAATGTTCTCTTTGGCGCGCCCAGCTTCAATTCCCTAGTTTCTTGTATTTTTTCTTTCTCTAAAGCAGAAGGTGCTACAGCTGAAACAATTGTCCTATATACGTGTATTATCGAGGCCCTTTCTTACTGCCGTCTGAACAATACAATGATTTGCATTGTTTTATTGACGACATCTGGGGAATATCTCAGCTGAAAAAATCGACTCTCACAAGCAGATAAGAAATGAAAGATGTGCATGAGCGTAACTTGAATTGCAAAGAGTGTGGATCACATATAGCGTATTGGGGTCCACGCATTGACGGAAGATTGGGTCATACTTTGTTTATTTTAGCAATTTTAAAATATAAGGATTCACTTGTACAGAGTATTAGGGACGTCTAAATGTTTTAGTTTAACAACTCATCGAAGACAAACTCGAAATCACAATATTATTTTCCAGCATTTAATATAACCACCACTATTTAATATACCCACTTTCGTTAACCATGCAAATAGGATATCCAGTCATCCGATCAATGGAAGCACCATTAATAATTAAAGTTCGTGTTCGTATCTTTCAGCAGTAAATCTTTTTTTTCTAAATATTGCTTGCAAATTGATTTTAAACTCGCTTTCCCGTGTTCCATTTATTTGCCACTTGAGCAAACAGAATATGTTTAATTAAAAAATAACAGGAATTCAAGTAAGTGGTCTAGTCCATTAGTGTTTTGGCGTCAACAAAAATATGTTGTCTGCCTATGCAAATTTTTGAGTGGATTTCCCCGAAAATATCTTTAAGCACACGAAGCATCAAAGCGCCTTCATTATTGCGGCGATATGATCCACCATTTGCCATATTAAAAAATTCCTTCTTAAAGCGGTAGACCCATTTCATCCCAGCGGTATTTTTAGTGTGCCATAGCAACAGGCTGAATATAATATGGACAGGGAGAAAAAATCTCGAAACCAAATGCCAGAATATCTCATTTTACAAAAAAAAAACAATATTTGTTTGGTCTTCCCACTGCGTGAACTTGGATCGCTGGCGAACGCAGACTGGAATATGTTTAACTTGGAATTGACCTACATAGCACCGGTTTCCCTATCGCATAATATAAATATGTATAAACGTCTACACCAGTCCTGCTATTGATTATTTAGTTTCTATGACCTATGAAGGGCACATGGCCGCACCATTTTCAATCTGATTTTTCTCGTTGACTGGACGCGTTTATAATGAGCAACTAAATTAAAGTTTGATTATTTTGTAAATGTCTCAGCGCAATTGTGTGCGTCATAAACTAATTAACCTAATTACTTTGTGCTCAACTGAATCTCTCATTATATAGAAACTGGTCAGACCTTCGCGGTGTCAAGCCATTCGAATATTAAATGATCCTAGCAAAAGTTACAATTGCTCATCAACTGAAAATAACTGAAACACAAATTTCAAAAGCTAATTTAAATAAACCTATTAAGTAAATAATTAAAGTATTAATTAAAGTAATTAAAGTAAGAATTTCTGTCGAGAATTGCAATTCTAATGTATTATAATGTACTATTGTTTTGCTATGCACCTTTCAGTTCCCAAACTCTGTATCCAGCAATTATTTTAAAATGTGTGGTTGACTCATGTCCGTTTTTTATTTATTCACCTTAATAGACAGCGCACTTCTGTGGTACAAAACTACGCCAACATTTCCATGTTTTTCTTATATCTATAATGCAATACATAAAACTAAATAATGAAGATTTATTTTAGTTCATTGTACTGTGATTCCAAAAAATAAAAAGCTTGGATCATCTTAAATGGGGTCTGCCTTGAAACAGAACCGCAGAAAATCAATGCACTGGTTCAAGCACTTTTAATGATTTTATTTGTATGAGTTTTGCAAAATCCAATTTGAACGACATGTGTTATAGCCATTTAACGAGATATCTCAAATTTTAGCATAATTTGAATGATATTTTCAGAATTTAGAGTGTATCCTGTGATGCACGCGAATACCACACTCGACAAAATGAGTATAAAAAAAATATTAAAATATTTTTTATAAACAAAATCTTTCTAAAAATACGTGGGTCTATAAAAATGACATTAACACATCCAATGAATGATTTTGACTAAATTTTTTTAAAAGAACTCACGATACTATTTCGTATAGCCCGGGGGACACCTATTTCAAATCCCGAAAACCGCAAACCAGATAACTTTGAAGTTTCAGTAATATCAAGATCTCATTTTTGACTAGGTTTGTCTTAGTTTGTTTTTATTTCAGATCTGTACGGATTTTACCATTTTTTAAATTTTATAATACGTTTAAGAAGTACTGAGACCTTTGTAAAACTGGTGGCAAAATCATAATACAGTATGACTGTCAATCTATGTATTATTCACTTAAATTTTTATCACTTGTTTTAATCGTCAATCGGGTTAGCGAATAAAGTTCTGTGCTACAAGTACGAATAACATAGCAGGTAAGTACATTTCAATAAAATTGTATTGGAACCCACAACAGACAAATAACATTTACAGACATATCACACGGCACAAAATTTGAAAACATTGAGCCACTTACTCGGCAACTGCAGCGTGTGTCTATAATAATCTTCGACGGTCGGTTTGTACGAATAGGAAAAGAATCCCTCCAGAAACTGCATGACCAACGAAGTCTTTCCAACGCCGCCGGCACCCATAACCACCAGCTTATTTTCGCGCATTGTTCCTTCGACTTTCGTTTCTCGATTTTTATTTATTTTTTATTTTTGGGTTCTCCGAAGATCAGGCGTGCATCTATTTACTCATCAAACATCAACACACTCGCGTCCCCGCTGTCAACAAACTCACGAGGAGACGATGACGAGGTTTTGTTCCCGCCGTCGCGAAAGTGAGCGCTTGGATTGTGTCCCAAACGTCACAGCATTCGACAAGTGTCACATTGCCGGCACGTCGACAAAGTTCCCCTCTCGGTCAATTTCTATTTTTAGTTTTTATTTTTTTGGTCCACCCACTTGCGAGAAACAATGAAGCGACAATTGCAGTTTCGGGGGGGGGGTGCCCCAACCTCAGACGCTGCTGCACAATCGATCTCGTTTGAATTCACGGCCGTAATCAGGACGCATTCAATTACATGTCCGTGCAGCGCATCGCCGCTGCGTGAAAATATGTTCCGGTCCTAGTCTTCCTCATCTCCCGGTTGGTGGTGCGCTCGTTGGTCGTCGTCCCTCTCTCTCTATCTATCCATTGACGGTTGCAGCAGAGGCACTACATAATTACGAATAGGGGGAACTGGCGCAGCTGACGTCACCATCGACAATTACAATACCATATTACCGGTAGATACGTCATTAGAAACGTCTTTTAGCTCACGGTGCGGGAGCGAGGAGTCGGTGATGGGGAGACCGGTTTTCAAGGCATCCGCTCACTGGTAGCGAGCCGACAGCTTTGAATTGATGACAATGAGAGTCTGCTGCTTCGAGGCGGCGTTTCTCGCTTGCTCGCTTTTTCCAGCTTTCCACTCACTCACACACACATACACTCACTCTACTGTGCTCGTCTCTGCTTGCAATTCACCCACGTGTATGTACATGTGTGTATGGATGGTCTCATCCGGGCCTGTCACTCGGGATGAGGCTGCATTTCTCAAAGTGCTTCTGTGCCCGTGTGGGATAGTCGCTGGTAGACCGGTGATGTCCAACTGATGGTGCGCGGGATTCGCACGGACAATTTTCGAAGATATTTCGTGTTGCCGATCGATCCGATTTCGATATTCTCGTATCTTAACCTGGCCAGATGTCGATCATCCTTCATCGGTAGTCTGTCCGAGGAGAGCGCGATTAGGCGGAAATAGTCAAAAAGCAGCTACGATTCACACATAGAGCTTTTCCGTATTATAGAATAAGGACGTGAACGTGAATCGGGGTACTGGTGAAAATGTGCCTTTCACATAGGGCATAAGCTCTGAGAGGGGTACAGAATCTTCCTGTTATGACCCGTCACCTCAGTGAATTAAAAAAAAAAAAAACTGTAGTCAACCGCACTACAGGCGTTACGTCCCTCTCATGGTGCTTAGGCACTGTGCGAGGGGGAACGACTAGTACCCCGGGATCGAAATTTTCTAGAGCCCGCGCCGGGAATCTAACCCGGGACCGCCGAAACCACAGTCAGTCGCTAAACCAACTGGGCTACGACTAAAAGCTATGCAGAGTGCATCGCAACTGAATTTTAAAAAACAATGACAATATGTATTTTTAGTTTAAATAAAATGAAACCAATTTATGCAAATTTCGTACCTTATAAATCTGGTCCTAACAGCAAAAATAATAAGCGATAGATTTTTTTGCTAATTTCATTAAACCCCACGCACTCGTTCTTTTATACAAAAAACATTCCAGATAGATATTGGGCTTAACTCTTTCACCTCCCCGAAATCCATCGTACATTAATAAGAACATTGAATTAATGTGAAGGAAAATTTGGTGTTATAACGGCAAATTGTAAGGCAGCGGGGTGTTGTGTGATTGCCTAACACGGGGCAGCATTACATTTTCAATGAGAGCCCTCGCTGCACTAACCAGACGCAATGCTGCTCCAGAGATGGCAAATTGGAAAGTAGCGGAGTGTTGTGTGATTGCCTAACACGGCGCAGCATTTCATTTTCAATGAGAGCCCTCGCTGCACTAACCAGACGCAATGCTCAATGAGAGCCATCGCTGCACTAACCAGAGGCAATGCTGCCCCCGAGATGGCAAATTGGAAAGTAGCGGAGTGTTGTGTGATTGCCTAACACGGCGCAGCATTGCATTTTCAATGAGAGCCCTCGCTGCACTAACCAACCAACAACTCTAGCAATTATTAATCTACTGTTTGCACGGAAATTATGAAGAGTATCAGAACGATGAGTTGAGTCTTACAATTTGTAATGGCATAACACTAGTTACCTACCACCTCAGTGATACTGAAAACGAAACTATCGGGTCTTGACTTTAGTCAATCAGTAATCAATATACGTGCTTTGTGAAACTTTAATGAATTCTGTAATTATATTTACATGTCCACTCTATAGATTTTAAACTCAGGTGCATTTTAGATTTATGGAACTTTTTCTTGGAGCGTTTAACCCACTTTATATATTGTTGCCTATGTCAAAAGATTAGCGATGTCATGAAGAAGACCCGCTTTTTTGAAGCGAATAAAATCCGTTTCGGCTCACAGAGTAGGTGCCCTACCAGAGCACCTACCCGTTTTTTATATTATCGTATATTGTATCGCATTTTATATTGTAGTATAATGTACTGGTGAAACTTGTTTATCATATGAGAATAATGATGTCTCAACATTTAAATGTGGCGAATTAATGCTTAAATGTTGGGTCTCAGCGGTAAAAATGGATGCGGGTAACCGGTGTTCAATCAGAACTAGTTGTGCAGCTTCATGTACTCTAAAATCGATTTTCTTAAACCAACCTTTTCTATTCCATTTCAATTACCTATATTCCAATCCACGCAACAATAGCGAAATAAATTCTTTCTTTTTCGTCTCTTGTTTGCGAGGCAGGTATTTTTATCTACTGACGGAACACGCACAATTGTTGAGACCAATTTTCAGGCACGAAAAAACGAAAATGTACAATTTAGCGAGTTAAAGTGAACGCAATATCGATCGATGTTGTCTTTTTCGTTTCAGGATTCTTTTTTTCAGAGCCATTGAGCCTCTCGAAAGAACGGCGTACTAATATCCTGATGCCAGACAATTCATGCAGAATGTCGAAAAATGTAATTCGCAATTCGCAGAAAGTGACAGCAGCAGAGAGCTTCGTGTGACTCGCCACACTGTACTAGCTAGAGGGCTATTATAAAAATGTATATTAAAATATGTTGAATTGAAACTCGTTTGGTTTAACACTATATTCGGCTGTTTTTAACTTGCGAATGAATGTGTCGATGTGGCCCAGTGGGTTGAAGCGTGATGGTCCAGGGCTCAATTCTCGGTTCTGACTATTGTTTAATTGATCTCGCTGTCAGTCCCAACATGTTTAAACGTAAGAGTAAATTTTCGATGTCAAAATCAAATTGACTATGAGTAATAATAGGATGAAATGCTGGACGAGAACTCGATAAAACGGCTACAAGATTATTAATGAAAATAATAAAAATTATTTTACTAACTTCAATTAATACAGAGATTATATAAAAATGTATAAATCACTGTATACAGATACGCGAGGCGTAGTATGACTTCGTCGTAAGTTGTGCGAATATCGATATCAAAGTGAGGAGCACCGATTTTCGCGACGACGTTACGCGCATATCGATTGAAAATTGTACGAATTTTATTAAGTCGATCAATAAATATTCTGTGGTGAGAATTTTCATCCAGGATTTCCCAGAACAGCGATTTCATGAATAAGAAATTAATTCCATGGAGATGCAGTCGAAGAAATTGATTTGGGTTGATAATATCCTTGGCATTTGGATGCCATTGCGCACCACCTACTTTGAATGCTCGGCAGAGATAGGCAGCACAAATATGAACGATCTGATTGATTAGACTGAACTTGGAAAACACTATTGCGCCTGTTAATGCGAGTCAGGACAGAAACAAGTCAGCAAACGACACCAGTGCAGACACCACAACACCAATGAGAAAATAAACATCAATTCTTGCTAATGCTGGGATGCGAAGTTTTTCATAGACTTAGATATATTTTTTCATAGATTTTACTTTCTATTATCCTATTCAATTTATATCTATATTCCATAGAATAAAGCTGTACGACTCGTCGTAGCCCAGTTAGTAGTGCTACTGACTCGGTGATCCTGGGTTAGATTCCCGGTGGGGGCTCCCGGTTACTCGATCCCAGGGTTTTAATGAAAATGTGCCCATCACGAAGCACCAAGCGTAGTACAGAAAATGCTACTGTGAATGAAATAAAAGAAAGTGCAGGGAGTACAATACAGTTACACTTGATAAAATGATTCGCTGGATTACAGACTCTGTATTAACAACAATTTTGTGATCTAATAATAAGTTAATGTTATTAAAATTTTGGAAAAAAACTGATTCTGTTAAGATGCATTCCTTTATTAGCATAGATTTAGAGTGGAGTTTGTCAAAGCTTAAAAAATGGGTGTTGTCAATTTTTCATAGAACTTTAAGCAGTCATGTGGATACATGATGAGGCCATTTACCCGCATGCAATGTGCGTGGGTGGTGTGTCGTGCTCCCCTTCCTTCCCGCTGCCCTCTGAGGTTGTTATGTTTCACCTCATAGTGACACCGCGTGGGCAGAAATGGTTTCTCATCATTGTATTAGCCATTCGGCGGTTTGTCGCTGTTTTCGTTTTCGATTTATTTGCGGTTCGCGTTATTCGATTGTCAATGAGCATCAGGCTGACTGGAAGTAACGTGAGATTGCATGAATTGAAGTTGCATGAACGAAGGTTTCTCTCGCTCTCTCCTTTTCTATTTTTCTACATGATAAAAAAATTATTAAACGTTTCTATGGTAAGGCTATGTCTCGAAGTCATCTACCTGAATATAAGTACGTTTACTTTTTTTCAACTAAATTTCGTTTGATTAGCCCCAGTCAATAACCTTATTAGTTTTGAAGAATCGGATTTTTTCTTTCTTTTTGCATAACATTTTATATACATGCATGCCTTATAAATTGGGTACAAACAATGTTTATTTAATTCTGATTGTGCTCGCCATAGATGAATAATGTAAAATTGCAAAATGAGTATTCATTTTATATAGTTCACGAAAATTAGAATTGCAGTAGTGAATAGCTGAATTTAGTCTGTATTCGGATCACATATATTTTTTTCAATCAGCCGTACTGCATGCGTTCTGTACCCCTCATGGTGCTTAGAGAGCCCGCACCGGGATCTTGTGCGAACGACATGTTTGGAATGTAAAATTTTTGCTAATAATACATGGTATAGCCGCAATCTTTTCTGTTCTACTTGCTAGGGTAAACAAACTGTAAACAAATCTTTCATGTTTCTTATGAAGAGTTAGCTAGGTTAATTCGTAAACTCAACTAGAACTCGATATATATACAGGTCGTGCGACCACTGTAGCAATCCAACAACCACCGTTACGCTGAAGCTGACCAACATGAATACAACCAGTGCGACGTCAATGCTATTTTATCAATAAATAGCAACGCCTAATATTCATGATTAGTCTTTCAAATTAGCTTTCATTTTTATGATGGATTCTGAGAACGCCAGATTTCTCTAAGAGTAAACCAGAAAATTGTCTTGTCATGTGATCACGAAAATAGTTATTAGCATTGCATCTTGCGTCATCCCACTCCACTTATATCAAAGCTATAGCTTTGGTATAAGCTACAATTCAAATTGCACTGTCCTAGTTTGGTTAAATTACCATCGACTGTATCAAACCTCTTTGCGTAGGCATAGGACTTGGTGACCTATACCTATTTGGGCTTAGGTAAAATATGCATTTATAGTTTTGCTAGCAACGAATTCGTACCTTGTTAGTTTGATCACAGGTCATTGCCTGCTTTCTGCCACTTTTCTGTAACTTTTGCTTAGATAATCGCAGTGGAAGAGTAATATTTCAGCAGAATAAATCCTACTTTCCCTAATTTTCTATAATTTTATGTGTTTGTTTCGTCTCTCGTTCCGTAAATTTATTCAATTGTAAATTTCTTGGAAAACGATTCGTGCTCGCACAGGCACACAAAGACGCAAACAAATTTACAAGGATGCCCAAAATAGATGAATCTGAAGAAAATTCTGATAACAGTAGAAATGTTATTAATACACTTTGAACTGCGCCCAATCGTAATTAATCCCTATGTAAACGTGAGGTTAGACAGGTATTTGTACACATTGTAAATTTATTAAGATTTATTTTTAGATCAGTTTTATATATATTTCCGCGAAAATGCTCGTTTGTTTTTGTTTGTATTTTTAATGCTGCATTCAATTTTAACACTGAATAAAATATTTTTTTATTCCTTTTAACTATTTGCACGTTGTACCTCCAATAACGTAAATTCAATTAGGATGGAAAATCAATGGCAGAATTGAATTTAAAACGTGCGTGTTCATGAACAAAAATTATATTTTTATTTTCGTGGACTTCATATTTTCTCACATTTATTATTTCAAATTCATTATTTATCTCTTTTTATACGTCGCTCAGCTCGTCTTTAAACCAGAGACATCCAAGGCCCAACCATATACCCCCATTAGTCTAATTGCTGACTTTCTAAAAAAAAAAAAAAGATACGCTCCTATGCAATGCGCGGCGAACTGCAAACTGTCTGTGATTTTCTAATCTATTCAAACGTCTATAAACTCGTTGTCTGTGAGTTTTCCAGCTTATATAAATATAATTTGAAAGTTGAGCACATACAAGTAAATGAATTGGGCATTAAAAATTTCGATCCCAGGGTACTGGTCGTTCCCCTCCCATAGTGCCTGAGCACCATGAGGGGACGTAACGCCTGTAGTGCAGTTGACTACAGTTGATTGGGTAAAAAATTACTTTTCGCGATTTTATTCGTTGTATGTTGTATTTTGTCCGTATGTTCGTAAGTACATTTTTTATACTGAATTATGTAATTTATACTATCAAAACAATATCTGAATTAGAACTCTATATAGCTTCTAATCATTGGCAAACAGTCAAAGCACTACTCTATACGATTGGAGAATAATTAAAGTAAGGAGACGTATCCCGAAGATATTTTAGAAATATTGATGATAATTTTATGTGCGTCGCACATAAAGGGATAAGGGATATAAAATATGGGGAAGGCAAATAAGGGATTTTGATACAGAACCGATATTAAAACATGTCCATATCTTGAGATAATCTAACTTGTTCTACTTTTATCTCTTTCAAGATAAACAACTACGTAGTTATGAAACGCACTTTTAGTTTACTGGTTTTTTTTCTTTTCTTTTTTATAGCCAGTTGTCTTCTTGTGTTATTTAGTCGGACCGACATAATGCAAGGCCAGAAAGCGAAGCGTTACAAAATCAATATTCTCATGATTCCAATTACACTTGACCGATTTCCTGAAGCTAT
This sequence comes from Mycogona germanica, assembly GCA_034698785.1. NCBI lineage: Eukaryota > Metazoa > Arthropoda > Diplopoda > Chordeumatida > Chordeumatidae > Mycogona > Mycogona germanica. Next base: position 15,306 of record JAQGBY010001131.1, read on the forward strand.
ATCCACCCACGCTTTTCCCGATCAGCCCGGGCCAAGGTCGCCTGCATGTGGCCTACATATCTTCATAAAGAAAATTGGCGATACAGAAAAAAACAGGAAATCTCTTTCACAGTTAAGGAATATGAAAGTATTTGTAGAACAGCCTCGCGTGCGATATGGCAATCATTTGAAAACAAACTCCATGTGTATTCTCTCAATATGGCGTGTGTGACTGTGATCATACATGTATTAGATATAAGAATATAATTTTGCGAACGTCGTAGTTTACTTCAGTATTGATAAAGTATTGTATTATGAGCCAATAAAAATGCTGCATTGAACGATCGCGCTCGGTAGTTTATGAATATTTTAAGAATAATGAATAGTTAAAACATAACACAGTATTTCCTATTCAGAGGTAGGCAGACTTCAATGATTTTAGATATTCTCACCTAATCCGGAATTCTAAATGGCAGCAAATCAATCGTTCATAGAAAGACAATATTAGTCTATTTGTATATAAGCTGCTTTATATAGCTCGTGCCTCATTAGCAAAAAAATTGTTTTCGAACGGATGGCCCAATTATAATATAAATCATATATCACAAGTGCCTAAGCACCATGAGGGGGACGTAAAGCCTGTATTATGTGATAACCAAAACACACTGACTACAGTTGATTGGAAGAAAAATATATATATATATATATTATGTAAGCAATTTATTTAAAAAACTTGAGACTCGCAATTGTCGGTTTAAGAAACCAACACTTTGATCGTTATTAATTAAGCCACGGGTGCTCCAAAAATTGTCCGACGCATTTTTGTAAAGAAAAACACTCAAAAGCACCCCCCGATGCTCGCCCGCATAGCCCATAGTCTAGTCATTAGTTCCACATTTTGCCGTCAGATGGCAGCTCACCATAGTAAACATAGTAAACAAAGAGATGCAAGAATAGATTGAGCTCGCAAAATTGCTGTACGGTAGCTTTGTCACTGACAGCGCGCAGATTTCTCAGAGATATTTGTTAAGAAGGTCAACAGCGTGTTCTCCCTAACACCCCCCCCCCCCAAGAGGCGACCTGTTAATTTTGCCTAGCCCATTTGTTTCGTAATAAATTCTACTAGGCAAAGGACCCGTATTAAAAATCGAGATTTTTAAATTGTCTTAACAATTGTTCACCACCATTTGTTTTTTGGTTATCACATAACACTTCAGTTTTCGTTAATATTAAAGTTCACACTCAACTTTACTCTTGTGTCGTCAATATCCACAACCCCATGCACCATGCATCGTATCGTAGTAATAGTCATTTAAGTAAGAAAGAGATTGATCCTAAAACATATTTCATTTCAAGCAAATGGATATTACAAAATATTGAGACATATCTACATAAAATACAAAAAATATTCGCACAACCGATCATAAGAATGCAGACATCTTCTTCTGCAACTCCAGATCTCTTTCAGAGCCGTGCAAGTATTCATAGGAGAACCATGGAATCTGGCAAAAATAAACAGAGTTAGCAAAAATGTGTACGTTGCAAATGACGTTTTAAATTGAAACTATAATTAATTGTTCTATTGTTAAGAACCTCTATAACTGTGTAACCCAATCTTTGGAGATGCCTAATTTTCATAAGACTTGGGCCCAGTGGAGATCTCGTTCTTCTCCCGTAAAAGGAACGTCCGCCAATGACCACAGCTAGCCTTTATAACGAGAAACAAAAAATATAGAAGAGCACATGGGTGCTATATAGAAAATAATGGCAAAATCCACCATTTCAATTAAACATTTTTTGAGAAGTTAATTTATTAAAGCAGAAAAATTACATTTAATGTATGACCGATCAAAATATTTGTGAAGACAGTATAATCGATTATAACAACAATATTTCACTTTTTTTTAAAATGGGATATTAACAAAATCGGCAAACTACGAACCATTTTTCGTTGGCTGGTGGAACAATCATAGTACCGGGGAAAATATGCTTCACCGAAGCTGGGATAGGTTTGAAGCCGCCAATTTTATTGGTTGTTAACAATAGATCTACGAGTAAAAAAAAGATTCAACTAATTTGAATAAGCGTCATAAACTTTTACTTTTTCTATGCAAACTTAGTAAATGCCACTAAACAAATAAAATCAACAAATATAGTTGAATACAGATCGCTCGAAAAGCAACAATGGTTCTAATATTAATGTAAATATGTAAGTAATGTAAAGAAATGGTTCTAATAATTATCTTTAGGACAGCATGAACCCCGTTATGACGTTTATTTATTTATTTTTATACACCTCTTAGTGCTTCGGCACTGTGTGAAGGGCACAGTTTCATCAGTATACTCGAATAACTGTGAATCGAATCCGGGGCCGCCGATCCAGTCAGTCGCAATACCGACTGGGCTACGACGAGTCGCACAATGCAACACCTGCTGCTTTTAGTTAGCTTATAATAAGCTATGACAAAAAAAAACTACATCACCTTGATGCCGAAAGTGCGGGAGAATGTGGCACTGATAGCAATAGTGAGTGCCCCCAAGTATCGAGCTGAGACGATCTTTAACATCTGCAGTTATATTGGAGATATGGGTCGGTCTGCTACTCTTTGTGAAGTGTTTCTGTTCAAAAATAGATAATATCAAATATCATTAGTGTATCAATGATAGATAATTATCAAATATCACCAGTGTCTCAAAATATTAACAAGATTTTTTTTTAATACACTTGCCGTAGTAAAGATCAGGTGCTTGTTATCTCTGGTTAAGCGATTTCCGGTGTATTCCGGGCACTCCAATCCAACACAGCAGTCAAGAACAAATGCTTCTCGTTGCACATCAACGTCTTCTTTTCCTGCATAATGATTTTTTAAAACGCACAATTTAGTGCATCGATCACACACTTTCTGCACATTTTAACAACATGCACAATTTAAAAAGAACTAAATGCACCAACAATTTTCATAATTTTCATTTTCATTCACACAATTGACAAGGTTTTCTGGGAACCTTATCAAACGTTGAATGATTTTAATTTATTGCAAATCGTAAATCATAAAATATTTAATAACAAAAACTCTAACTAAGACTTAAACTGTATCAGTCGTGACCAATTTGTCTAAATATTTAAATAAATTGTCGATTGCCTATTAAAATTATCCAGATACATTTAACAGTAGACTAGAGGAATACTAGGGGGATCTCTTATACCTATAGCCATTTCCAAGTAGCTCCTATCCAAGCACCTGTTAATCAAGTGAGGCTCGTAGATGCCTACGTAGGCGAGACACAGCGCCAGCGAAATAGAGGCGCCAGGGTACAAGTCCATTTCGGTGTGCCTCTGCGATGACACCCGCACGTTCTCCGCCACCAGCCGGGCATAGTCACCGCAACGGTCGGGCGCAAACATAGCCAAAAGGAACATGCTGCGGGACATCTCCTTCAGTCGCACCGCCTCGATGTCCTCGCCGAATTTCTGCATCATCTGATCGAGCATCTGGGGCGCACAAATCAGCTCTGAAACGCAGAGCAGCGCCGCGTGCATCACTACCGTCGGATTGAACAGTCTCAGATGCGGCACGCAGTTCCGCTGCAGGTTCTCGTACACCTCTTGCAGCCCCACGCTGGCGCTATACCGTAGCGACTTGAACAGGGCGACCAAGGTGATTGGATCGGCGTTGGCCAATTCTGATTCTGTCCGTGACACGATCTCGCGGATCAGAAGGTAGGATTTTATTCGAGTCTTGGTCTTAAAGAACGCCATGGACGCCACGCCAATCTGATCCAGACTTAACCGTTCGATGTTCTGCAACAGCTTTTCTTCGACGGCCGTCATGAAACTTGCTGCGATCTTTAAGGAGATATAAAAATATGCGGTAGTTAGTGGACAAGATTGTCAATTAATTAGGCGATTCTTCGTCGCTACACAAAAAATGTACCACAAATGGATTATTAATAAGCAATTATGAATCAGATCATTTTTGAAGGTTTTGAAAAAGGGTTATGTTCGATTATTTGGATACAAAACTGTGATGAAACATATATTCGGCGGCAACAATTAACATTACATTAATTAATTAACCTTGACATTGCCTTTATTTTGCAAGTCAAATTTATATATGCATACTAATGAATCGTGAAGGGAAACACAAAAGCAAATCTAGGTTGACTGTACATGAGCAGTAGATTGTGACAGCAATTTATTTGGGCTCCTGTTGTGCAAGTATGACTAGGCGGATTGCCCAAGTCATAATGTTCATTTAAAAAAAGCACACAGTATTTACATTTATTTTAACGATTAGTGGATTTTAAACGAAAGATTATTTGATGACTACACATGTGGAAATCCCACCTGCCGTTGTAGGTTCACGTAGAACAACACCTCTATCAGAGTCCCCACGTCGAGCTGATCAAGTCTGTCACTGAAGATGGCCAACATTGTCCGATTGTACTTGGTAATACGGCTCAACTTGAGACTAAACCACAACCCGGCCACGTACAGCAGTTGGTCAGTTGGCCATTGGCCGCTACGATTTACGCATTGGGAGTCCATGTGATTCCATAATACCACGAAATTTTTAGACCGGGTCGAGTCAGTGACAGGCCAGTCCTTCAAACGACAAATTAATTCGAATAGTTCCAGGTCAGACAATTCAGGCAGCGCATTAACCAGCCCGTTGATGAGTGGGTTTAAAACGGGATCCTCGATGGTGCGTTGGGTGCCTTTCACTTGATCCGTGGCAGTCAGGAATTCGTGGAACAGCTGATTGGGCGTAACGGATCCCTGGTTTTGCGGAACCGAGCCGGAAATATCTATAGGCCTAGTGGAGGGCGTGAAAACTTTGATCCACCCTTGCTGGTGGCGGTGACCATGCCTGCTTGCTAAACTCTTGGAAATAACAGAGAAGGCGTACTCGTTTTCGTGTTCTGGAAATATTTTTGAGAAGAGTGGCTCACATTTGACGAAATTCCTCCTAACTGGTGCCAGAATAGTCCACTTCCTGACACAAAAATTCATGCGAAACATCTTTTGGCTCGTTCATAGAGATATTTTTAAAATCTACCATGATGCCTCCTCTTAGTGTGTGAACGATGCATCTCTATTTCCCCTAAATCAAATTAGTTCGGTTTTTAATGAATTACAGAACAGTGATACAATTTAACATTAAATAATTTACATTATAATTTTGTGTCATTTATTTTACAATTGTATTAATATTATATATTACGATTTATTTTGCCATATTATTTTAAATAATTCTTTTTCTGTATTTTATCGCTGGAAATTGGCAAATGACATTCTCTTATTCTTCACCGGTCAATTTCATTTGCTCATTCGGCACGTAGCGTCACACGCGACAAACATTGGAAACATCAGTCACTAGTTGCTCAACTGTTGTTTATGACCTTCCCGCTAGGTGGCGACTTCATGATTGGTGAATTTACGGTTATACGCTAAGGTAAGGTCAATCCAAGGGTAAAGGCAAGCGACCGATTTACGTTAACACATGGACATATATTCGGATTGGCATAGGGTGCGTTAAACTATCTATAATATCATTATTCAAAATTATAGCAAGCTGATCCAATAGATTAGCGCGCATCTGTAGATGTCGGATTCAGTGGTGTGTGAATGTTACATTGATATCTGAAATCCCAGCGAAGAGAGTGAATGGAGGATTTGTGTCATTCGGCGGATGCGTGGAAACGACTGTCATAATTTAGACATTAGCTAATAATGTCCAAGAATATATTAAACCTGACGCTGCCGCCAGGCTCCATCGAACCGGCGGACCAAATACTGGCTGATGTTAACGAGTAAGTTTCAAGAAAGGGCACCAAATGAAGAATGGTTTGTTTGGGACCGGTAGAGTAGCCGCATTGGCCCCCGTTAAGCCTACTTGGCCCCACTTGACCTTTTATTAACGAGAAGAGACTTGTTTGGCTTGCAGATGATGCAGTCATCTTTTTGCTGAACCCCTTGACGCCATTTGATATTGCTGCGTGGAGGGCTTCTGGGGGGTTGCATTTTTCGAGCAATGAGCAAGACTAGGGAACCACGCCTTTTGGCCCTGCCCTTTGTTTTCACCGCACTGACAAAATCGTGAGGAAAGTGTGACCTGCTCAGCTCCTCTCACGAAGATAGACTCATTCTCCAATCTGACCTTGATCAAAGCAATCAGGTATGACACCTGATTGCTTTGGGTTAACTGTAGGAAGACCTTTAGTATGTCAACCTGTAAACACCCTATCAACCAATCCACTTTCTGCTACATGACCAATGAATCACCATTAGCCGAAGTCTCCACCATCAAATCCCTTGGTGTTCTGCTTCTCGCATTGGTCATGGGCAGCCCAAATTGCAGACATCGCCAGTCGAGCTGACCATACTATGCGTTTCGCGTTCTCTGTCCTTCACTCTGCTGATCCCTCTTGGCGCTTTACTGTTTGCCTCTGACCCCTACCAGCTAAACCTTGTCGGGCCCTTAGATGATGATGATGATGATGAACAATGACTCGCAACCAGACATATCGGGCGTAACTACAGCCAGAACTCTTGCATCACTAAGGCCGTCACGGACCTCAAGCATCCGCTCCTTTCCACCCGGAGAAGAGAACATCGACTCCAACTGCTCTTTTCCATCGAACGTCACCTCACCACCTTATTACCCCTACCAACTTATTTAAACATGCCAAAAGAAAAGGAAGAGATCACTCCCTCAAACTTGAAACAATTTATGCTAATAGCAACTACGCCCACTTTTCTTACGTTTTGCGCTGACCCAAACCCTTTGATAGGTGCATTGTTTATTAGGTCTAGGTCAATGAACTGTTCAGGTGACTATTGTCGGTCTAGGTCACCTACAGTGCAGGTACTGGAACTGCTCCATTGCGCACCATCAAGTATCGGTTTCCAATGTTGCCGCGCGTGGGAAGAAAGCCAGCAACTTGTTGCATTCTCTTATTTATCAGAGATACTTAGAGGAATAATAGGTTATGTAAGAAGTGATTCATTCAAATGTTAGTGACAGATGCAAACAGTTTCATGACATTTGCGTGATCCATTCATTTTCAGATTCATTTTAGTACATATAAATAAATCTGGGTTTCAAGTATTGTTGTGAACGTTTTTGCTTTATTTGTTGTTGTTTTTTTCAGTAAAACAGCTGCACCTGAAACCACTCCTGAGTGTCTGCAGAAGAAGCTGAAGGACCTGGACTTAGACGATCAACAGCGGAAACGCTTGGAACAATTTCTGACCCAGAAGCAAAAAGTGGGTGAACTGAATGGCGACGATTTCGACAAGCTGGGAGAGTTGGGCGCCGGTAACGGAGGAGTGGTCACTAAAGTTTTGCACAAGCCCAGCGGATTGATCATGGCCAGAAAGGTAAACTACAGGATTTTGTGTACCCCTCTTGGTGCTTAGGTACTATGTGAGTGGCACATTTTCACCAGTACCACGGGATCGAAATATTCATGAGCCCGCGCTGGGAATCGAACCTGGGACTGGGCTACGACGAGTTGTCGTAGAATTTGCGTAGTAGAATTGTAGAAGTCGTCGTAAAAACTAATTCCAGAATCCATGTTTCTTAATCATTACACGTATTGAGTAGAAAAAACACTGTCCGTCCGTTAACTTTTTAACTAACATGAACTGTACTTATGAGTAACAATTCAAAATGAAAATCGTAATTGACTAAAAACCTCGTCTAATCTGGCAACTTTTTAAGAAATATTTATTCTATTTTTCCTAGAGCTGTCAAAAACTATTTGCTCGTTTTTCTCTCACAAATCGTCAAAAGTCTATATTAAATTTTTTAATATTTGACCTGTATTGGAAATAAACCTGTTGCGAATGTGGATATTTTAAATTTACATTTTCTTTTGTCGGTAGCTGATTCATTTGGAAGTGAAGCCGGCCATTCGTAATCAGATAATTCGCGAACTGAAAGTTCTGCACGACTGCAATTCGCCGCACATCGTCGGCTTCTATGGAGCATTCTATAGCGACGGTGAAATCAGTATATGCATGGAGTACATGGTACGTACATATTCCGCTGTATTTCCATTAGAAATGGTTGTTGGTAATTGAATAGCTTTTGTTATTTTTCAACAGTCTAGCCTACGTAACCTTGAACAGCCCGATTCCATTACCTTTTGATGGCTGCGCGCTTTGTGGCGAATGGGGGATGTGTTTGGAGCGCATTTGTCGTTTGCCATTTGGTACATTTGCTTTCATTGAATGTCGTAGAGGTTTCAGCCCAATCACTTTTTGAAACAACATTTTACCCTGTATTTTTTGTCGTGAATAGGTGATAAGTAATTTTTGACAATTTCAGTTAATCTTATGAAACCGTTTTTTCGCAGGATGGTGGATCGTTGGATCTTATTCTCAAGAAAGCAGGATGCCTTCCAGAACGCATTCTCGGAAAAATTAGTATTGCCGTGTGTATTCATTTTTTCTTGATTCAGTTCGTCTGTCTATAAGGAAATTGAAAGAATTTTTACCTCTGCTCTTTAATTTCTTACACTTCTCTTGTTACCCGCAGGTACTAAAAGGCTTGACATATCTCCGAGAAAAACATCAGATCATGCATAGAGGTATGCGGCGTTTATGTGACCCTTTTATTCCTTAAAACTAAAAAATGCTGTCACCGTAACGGTCTGAAGAATATATTTTTTTATTTGTTTATTTCATTGCAGATGTAAAGCCTTCTAACATTTTAGTGAATTCTAGGGGAGAAATCAAAATTTGTGATTTTGGAGTTAGCGGTCAGCTAATCGACTCGATGGCAAATTCCTTTGTCGGGACTAGGTCCTATATGTCGGTTAGTCTCATAATTTAATCAACTCATGATGTAAAATGTGTTGAAATGTGAAATTTGTAATTTGAAAACTCGTTTTGAATCTGAATATTTTATTTGGTTTAGCCCGAACGACTCCAGGGTACACATTACTCAGTGCAATCAGACATCTGGAGTATGGGTCTTTCCATGGTGGAACTGGCTCTGGGCCAATATCCAATACCGCCACCCGACCCGTCCATTCTGGTAGCCATATTTGGCAGCAAGTACGCGGATCATCTGGACAAGGAATCCATTCAGCCGTCCGGAATGAAATCTCCCAGAAGTGGTGAGTTGATATCCTTTGTTTCAATTTCTTTAGACTGGAATCATTCGGCTTCTCGGTCTTGCTCAAAGTTGGTATGCTTTTTTTAATTGAAAAAGTGAACCATTTTTCACTCCAAAAGAACATTAGAAATTCTGAACATATATAAAATTGTGAGAACTGTGTTCAATGCCGTGTAATATTTAATCACTTGTCAATTAACTGCAGCATATTATTTCAAGTGGCCACGATCAAATTTCAAATTGAAACACTTTCAATTAAAGCATCTTTTGAATTTACTCGTAGTATAAAATGTTTTTTAATATAATTTCGTGAACTACACTTTAGTTATCATTATACGAGCCATATAAAATTTTACGTTCACTATTCAAGCAACGTAGATATGTTATTTACAATGTTTATTTCTAAACATTCCACAGCGTGAATCAGCGAATTAATTGCAAACCTACAGGAAGTTCCCTGCATTAAAGACCAGTTCAGGATTTCCTGTCCATTGAATAAATAATCAATTCGAATAGAGGCATGTTTGTTCAGTTGACAGCAATATGCCCCGAATACTCAATGGCAACGTACATGTTTTTTCAGGCGGATGGATTGCTGAAGAGGAACTCTTTTTATTTTTTTTAGTCCAGACAACATTTTATCCTACCCCACAATTCGCACGTAAAAAATGTTCAGAAACTTTTCTGATCAAATATATAATTTACGTCGCTTTTCACGTATTTTTATCTGGCCTCTGACCGGTTATGTGTATTCTGGTGCAATGATTTACAACAAACGCATTGAGAGCCATCGTTAATTAATGGCTTCTAAAAAAATTCTTCTAAAATTGATAAGTATCCGTTAAACAAGGCTGTGAATCCTGGTATGGTAGTTACAGCTAGGTTCATTGACCGACAGTTAACTTATTGTTTTCTATTTTTTATTGCTATGTATAGGATATATTGCACCTGGAGACGGACCAAGGCCAATGGCTATTTTCGAACTGTTGGACTACATAGTGAATGAGGTAAAATAAATTGTTTTGGTTTACTTCAGTATTGTTAGAGGCAGTCTCAAATTTCAATTGTTATTGTCAGTTTTCATATTTTTGTATTAATAACAATTCATTACTTTAGCCTCCACCAGCATTGCCAGGTGGAATATTTACACAGGAGTTTAAAGATTTCGTAGACAGATGGTAAAGTTATTTCGTTGTTGTTTAGCTTCATTTTTGTTCGATGCTGTTGACAATCAACTGATGCGTATTATATTTTTCTACAGTTTAAAGAAAATACCAGCAGAGAGGGCAGATTTGAAAACTTTGATGGTAAGATAATTTTTTTAGCTGCAATTGTTTTTACGGGAACGAAATTTTTCTCGATGTTGATATATTATATTAACTTTGTATTTTATAATTCTATTCAGAATCACGCTTACATCAAAAGATCTGAATCTGAGGAAGTCGATTTTGCTGGGTGGGTGTGCAAAACGATGGAACTCAATCCCTCCACACCAACCAAGTCGAACCCCGGGAACATGTTGTGACTTTCATGGATTGAAAGCCAGTTTTTAAGTATTACAGCTCAGCTGGAACATACCAAATCATTTGGCAGTTTTTAAAAAGCTGTTGTAACGATTGATGTACATTTCATTTTTATCAATTCATTTGTCTGGGTTAATGTATCTTTCCGCTATATCTTTTGAATAGAATTTTTTCTTGTTAGTAAGAATTTCATTATAATTACTGTTTCTTCTTCCTCTGTCGATTGGTTAATGGTGACTGGCGTCTGTGAATGAGACGTGGTGATATGACGAACGTCCTTACAACTTAAAATCGTGATGTCTACATTGTATTTGGATTGTTTGGTGAATAAAGAACATCTTTAATGACTTATTTGCCCTTTGCGTGTGCAGTTAATGTATTTGAATTTGAACACTGTACGGGATACCTTTGGTAAAATTTCCGCTTTCGTTTTGCATTGCCAGTGCTCTTTCTGACGACGTTTTATGATCAGTAATTCTCTAGTTACCCTTGCATATAAAATGATGCTACGAAATGGCGTTTTATGCTAGTGCATACATTTAGAATTGTATTTTGAATATACAATGCATCTTGGAACAAAATTACTTTGATCCATTTCACCCACATGTTTTGTTTAACGTGTAATTCAAAAGAATATTGACCGAGCGACCATCAGTGTTGCACATTTCCACTAGACGACACCCTGTATTTATTTAACCCTCTCCAAATTGTATCACGAACCAAAATGTCGAGGGAACGCAAGTCAGCGGAGTTGCGGCGAATGACACGGGCAGAGAGGCCCACAGGCTTTTACTTGATATCCAATTTAACCGATAATAATATTTCCCCCCTCACTCATTATCATTTACACGCTATAGGGGTTCAGACGAATAGTCGAGACTTGCTATATTCCCCTCACACCACTCCGCATTGGACGCGGAAATTATTGATTTTTCAGCCAGCCTGTTTACGTCACTCGCTGGAAGAGAGAAAAGAGAGCGAGAACACCTAACGGATCGAGCAGCTTTAACAGAGATTTTTTTAGCTCAAAACTCCCAAATTAAAATGGATGGAAATCGGAGAAGCGAGACAACAACTCGGTATAGCTTTCGGAAGGAATTATTTTAGCGCTGATCATTTCCGATGTACGGGCAACGTGTTTAATTTGATGCCTCGTTTAACGCGTTGCTGCTGTTGGTAGTCTAGCGTAGGTGCGTGTTTGTGTTCCAAACCCCCCGACGTGACATTTTTTTTTTTTTGGCGGATGCTCAAATGGAGGAGTGACAGATACGGGCGCGGCACCAGACATGGAAAATCAAACAGATGAATTGACACCGCGCGCTCGAAAACGAATAACATCGCAACTGACATTCCCAATGTTTGCAGGTATATATGTTTTATTTTCGTACAGTGTGTCTCGATGTCAAAACAATCAACATTCGTAATTCAAGCAAACTCGTTATTTGCCCCCAAAGGATCCAAACCCCGCATTTCAAATATTAAAAATTAATTGTTTTATTGCGTTTGAATAACGCGCCAAATTATGAGTCAACCGATCTTTAATCACAAAATAAAAATTTTAATCAACAAAAACAACGTTTCCATATTTTTAGAAGAATTCATAATAAGTTTCATTTCATTATTTTGATACAGTACAAACTTCGTTTTTATTACTATATTGCAACCGCTAATTTGAAACCGAAAATGCTTTACGTTATCTTCAGCAGAAGTCGCTAAATTCTCGATTACAATTAGGGGCGTTGTCTGATTTTCCGGAAAAAGGTTGAAAAGCTTTGTAGGCCTTGAACAAGAGCGCACAAAAAAGGACTTCAGCAAAATTGACCTTGTAGGATATTTTTTATATTATGTATTTTTTGTTTACTCATTGTTGCGCAATTCACAAGCATTAGGGATGATGCGAAATAAATCAACACCATCAACCTTAGGAGTTTTCCGCAAAGATGCGCTTTACTTCATAGAAACAAATCTAGTGTAATTTCATGTACAATCGATAAAGTGAATAAATTACAATCCAATATGCCGTTCAATTGATAATTGCTTACCAGTTTCGAGCGTGACGAGAACGTAAAGCACGCTCTCAATGTCACCATGAAATGCATTCCTCTTCTCAATACGACCTACTCGTTAACAAGCAGGAAATCTGCCCATTTTTATCTTGGCACCACCTTGAATAATAGTTTCGAGAGAAAAAAAAAGTTCAGGTGCTTTGCCTGCTCTTGACTAGACGGAACACAGCTTCCACGCATGTTTGCCATAGTAAATGATTTTGCGGTTCAGGCTGTGGTTTACTTGGGAATCCTCAATTACGGTATTGGATGCAACTATTTTCGTATACTTCTTTGGACGGGCGCCAGAGACGAGACTGACGCGATATATAGGCCATTGAGAAGGCAGAGGAGCGGTGTATCTTTCACATTTACGTCGCGGTACGAGATCGGGCCATCACACGAATTCCATGTAGGCAGTCAGTTATAATCATATCACCGCCAGTGAAGATGATATCTGGAATTTTTGTGCAGTAGCGACATTTCTGCAATGGGTAGAGTTGCCAAGATTGAAGACATTGCTCACGAAGGTAGGAAAGAAAATACGTTCGCTCAACTCGAGTGGTGGATGAGACTGAAGAGCAAAAGATATCCACAATTTCATACGCATATTTTTATTTTATTTATTGGCATTATGACAATCTTCATTTGATCAAGAACATACGAAAGTACTATTCTCATTTTAAAAACGGGTACAGCATTTAATATTTCCGTTTTCTCTTTGGCACTTCTATTCATCTTCAAAATCCGGATGTTTATGAATAAGGTTGTTGGCGTACCAATTATGAGCCAACGACACACAAAATTGGCTGCATGACAAAAAATTCAAAACCCGATAAAAAAAAACTTCTGCAACTCGCCACCGGCCATAACAATGACAAATGACAGCCACCATAAAATACGAAGTGGCTAATTATCTGCATTCTAAACAGTTTTGACGATTATATTGCTTATTCAAGAATCTTCAAGACAATTTCTTTCCTGCCTTCTCCAGTCAAATAAGTTTGCATGAGTGTGATCAATCCCCTAAACGTTAACCATCTCTGTCGTGCGATATATTTTTAACAGCAAGCTGTTTTATCAGAAAGCGATTCTCATCAGCGGCCCAGCTCCTCAAGTCGGCGGACTCATGGCTACACACAACGCCCAGCAAAGACTGTGATATCGTCATTACATTTCCGCCCCACACTAACGAATACACAGTCATGTGGATTCTGACTAGAATTCGTAATCAACTACCAGATATTGAAGTTCACCTGAGGAAGCATAACATGACCGGAGTGTACGGACTCTATATAATCGCCAGCTGGGAAGGGTAAGTACTGAAGTTGGCCAATCCGATTGCCAAAAATATTGCAGCTCCTAGAAGTTGCCTAATACTCTTGGCAATGTGTCATGTCGCTGCGATAATCGATGCGAGTCTTCAGTAACTTGTATTCGGTTATTCAACGTTCCTGTTTCAAATTGAAAATACTTGACAAATGCTTGTCAAGTTATTACGTTTACATTTAACGAATTTCAGATATGCAATTTGAAGTGTATTGAAATAAAAAGCCTATATTTTTTCGTTTTAATCTGTTCAAAAGTTAATTAATTTAAATCTATATTGTCAAAATCAAAATGCTTTGTTCAGTAAACCAGTCAGGTCACCATTCAATAATTATACTTCAAATTTCGAACAATTGCAGTGAGTAAATATGTCAATAATGTAAAATCATGCAACCAATGGCATTTGAAGTCATTAAAGCACGAACCGATAATTTAATAAAATGGTTTTTCTTTCAAGCATGTTCCGCGAAGCGGAAGCACTCCGCATCCGCAAAAGACTGAAACCGGAGTACGGAGGTGGCGTGAAAGAGTTTGTGTGCCAGAATGAAAACTGCTATGAGGGCATCGAAAATCGAGAACAGTTTTGGTCGAGCCAAGAGCGACAGAGCATTGTACACCACCTTCTGCTCAACGTTCGAGCAACCGCAAACGAGGAGCTCAACGGCGTGAAATTTGTGGAGGGACAAGCTATCAGTAATCCAGACCAGACATATCCACTGATTTAGAACGTGCAAATACTTTCTCTCCAGGATGTCCATTGGCATCCTCTCTCGAGACAATGTCAGGTTGCAAAATGAAAACGAAAGCAAATTGACCGTGATAACGTCCTGTCGATGAAAAACAAACATTTTAAATAATGGCAATTTGAAATAGTCAAAAAGAAACGACTTTTAGATCCTGGTGAACGTCACTTCATGCCGTTCGTAAGACACTTAATCCTTTTAAACAACGAGGATATTGTTTCTTCGTTTCAATTACTTGAAGTGTATTGAAGGTAAAATCGAAGCACCTGTGCCAGTCCGTGAGATAAAAATAGAATGAAGTATTTGCACTAACTCAAGTAGTTGCTCAAGAAGCACAATCCCAATTACATATTGCACTCAATCATCTGTCATCATTGTTTTGTAAAACGCTTCTTTACTACATTTGCAGTTCCCAAGTGCTTGTCAGAGAAATTCATTTCCCAAGTTTTTCCATTGCACAACACGGATGCCATTAATCATTTACGTCAGACGTGGGTGCAAGCATTTTTTAAATTTCAACCACTAGGTTAGATAAAGTGACTTGCGGCTCCTGCCAACAAATTAATCAAATGGCGCCTTCTACATAATCATGTGTTTTTTTTAAACTTCGCCTCGTATTTCCAGACAACATATGTGATTATTTTGGCGTCAAGATTGCCATGTACTTTGCTTGGATCGGACATTATACCTCAGCGCTAACTTTCCCCGCTTTGTTTGGATTGTTTCTCTGGACTTTTTTCTATGGAAAACAAGTAAATCGATTGATTATTATGAATGGATGTATGTATGTTTTCTACTTTCTGGCAATTTCTTATATGCATTTTGCTTTCATGAACATTAGCTGATTATGGGGAGCATTTAACTTCACATAAAAAGCCGAAAATACATATTAATTTGAGAATGATTCGCTTTAGCAGATTAGCAGACTTTTGTTACCAAATTACTTTTCACTGTGCATGACAAAATTATTTCGAACTGGTTAGTGCAACATCTCGACCATAAACTATATGCGAATGAGGTAATTTAAGAAAAAGTGTGAAATCTTGATACTTATTTTTGCAGGCCACGGAGGACGTGTGCTTCGTATTATTTGCCTTCTTTAATGTGATTTGGACGACACTCTACTTGGAGTCCTGGAAGCGTCGCCAAGCCGAATTAGCGTACCGCTGGGGAACCCTGGATCAAGACAATGAACTCCTAAAGGAACCTAGACCACTTTTCAAAGTTAGGATTGATCTAAATAAGTAGTTGACACGTCTCATTCACAGAATAGGTTCACGTTGAACTTGTTCTTTCTCGTCTAGGGTCCTTTCGAAATAAGTCCAGTGACGGGGAGGCTGGAGCCAAATTATCCTGCATGGAAGAGAAACTTATTTCGCTACTGCATTAGTTTTCCGCTCATCTTCATGTCTCTGGCGTTGGCTTGCGTTACTTTATTCTACATATTTGAACTGGAGGTTAGTAGATTTTATTCGAACATTTGAATGCCTACTAGGATTTGAATGCATGTTGAGGATTTGATCAACTAATTATAACTGATTCCCCTATTATCTAGTTGTGGTGGAACGCTAAAATCGAGACCCACCAATACCCTACCTGGTTAAATTATTTGCCAAAGATCTTTATGGCTCTCACTATCTCCATAATGGACGGAATTTACCACAGACTTGCCCTCAAGTTGAACGATTTAGGTAAGCAATAGTTATGATTAAATATATAAACAAAAACTTTAATGTTTTTTTTTATGTCTCAAGCACATTGTCACGACAAATATTTTTGTACTACATTTTTAGAGAATTACAGACTGGAAGAAGAATATGAAAATCATCTGACCATAAAAATGGGAGTGGTTAGTAAACACCTACAACTTGTAATCAGATTTCAATAAAGAACCATCCAATTGTAATTGTGGCAGGAACCAGTTTTTATCAGCAGAATCATGTTTAAATCACTAATTTGGTGCCCTATTTATTTAGTGCTGACCATAAAACATATCTCGAACGTTGTACTAATTAAACATTCTTATTGCAGTTTCAGTTTGTGAGTGCGTTCATTTCACTATTTTACATCGCCTTTCTGAGACAGGACATGGAAAAGCTGCGCTACGTAAGTTTATTGTAAGGTGTAGACAGACTTGTCCTTCTCACCCATGACCTTCAGAAATCCTTAGATGGACGTAAACAGCAAGTTATGATTTTCTTAGATTTTCGCAAAGCTTTTGACACAGTTCCTCATCAACGATTATTAGCTAAAGTTTGTGGTTATG
>JAQGBY010001132.1:0-32316 GCA_034698785.1 Mycogona germanica
GAAAAATTCCGAAGGTGTCGGCCGGAATCGAAACCGCGATCACGGGCTAAGAGGCGAACACGCTACCTCTCTGCCACCGAGACACTGTCAGTTCTTCCAAAACGATCTTGTTACCGATTCTTGATTGCAGTCCAAGCAATTCTCTTATTTATTATTATTTCAAATGACTCACTGGTGAATGACATTTGACCTAAAAAACACAGAATTTGTTAATACTCTTACAACTCAAAGAATAATTAAGATGACGCCAAAAATGTTCAAATTTGAGAGTGGATGTGTGGAATGCTGGACGCAAAACCAATATGGCGACGGACATGTGCTCCGAAATTAACACAATGAAATTGCAGCACATAAATACCGATTATAGGGGCGAATAAACTTACTTTTATGGAAGTTGAAACGCGTTACACTCGCAGCAATCCGGTGATAATCGTGGATTTACTCGATTGCAGTGATACTGCCTGCATACTTGTCCATGTACGACATGGCTTAACAAACATAAACAAACACATTCTGGTTCGATAATTAACCTTTTAAAAACCCCTCCCCCCTCAGACACACAAGTTTCACATTTATTGATAACAAAAAACTAACCAAATTGATACAAACTATTCTCGAACTCAATAATATTGGAACCATACGGCATACACACTTGCAACTCCAAAATCAAAAACTTTTTCACCAAAACACACACATCTCACACGCATGAATACAACCCAGGTGTCTATATAATAGCGTGTGGTGCCTGCGATGAATATTATATTGGCGAGACCGCCCGGAGTACTGATTTGCGATTTCCTGAACATCGAAACGACATTAGGAACCATTCCAGGGACAAATCAGCCCTTTCCAAACACTGCATCGGCAAAGGCCATCTCCCCCAGTGGGAGAATTCCAAACTAATATGTCGTGCCCCCAGGTACTATGACCGCGTCATAGCCGAATCGTATTATATACATAATGCGTCATGAACGACAAGCTCAGCAACCTCAGAGCGCTCCCCTACGGTCACACACAAGCGGATAAACGATCGACACGTGGGGACCCTGAAGAAGGACGTATCCAAGACAAAAGTCGGCCGACTAGGGTTATTTTGAAAAACAAATGGACATGGACAATCAATTCAATTCACGACACTGCACTGCAATCAATTCAACCCACGACCATCGCCAGATTGCCGCGAGTGCAGCGCGTATCAACTTCCATTTAAGTAAGTTTATTCGCCCCTATAATCGGGATTTGTGTGCTGCAATTACATTGTGTTAATTTCGGAGCACATGTCCGTCGCCGTATTGGTTTTGCGTCCAGCATTCCACACATCCACTCTTACAACCAACCGAAGTATGAAAAAAGACTTTAGTAAAATATAGAATTTAATTACTTGTAACACCTATGCGTAACTTGACAAATATGGCATTGATTGCTGCCAACAAAACAATATCGCCCTGTCCTCAAACGTCTTGTTTTTCTTCATTCGAGCCCCCCCCCCCCTTCTTATCTTTCGATGACTTGATCGATCATGTATCGTTCTCCTATGCACAGATGACAACGTGCACATTTCGCCGGTGTCGTCACCCCACCCGGGCAGCGCCTCTCCCACGTCGCTGGCCGGCGTCATAGAGTACGTGAATCGAGGGATCGCGGAGGACCGCAAGCTGCCCCGGCCCATCGGCACGGAGAGGGCGCACCGGAAGGGCTACAACATAAACGACTATAGCTGGCGGGGATCGTACGGATCACCCAAATGTAGGCCTCTCGTCAAATGTGTTATGATCATGCTAATATTTGTGAATGCCGCATCAAGAGAATGATTGCGAGACGTCTTATGTCTATGATTTATGTGTCATTCTCGCATCCACACAGTGCCCAATGAGCAGATGCCTGACGAGAGGCTGTCTGCCATGCAACCAAATTACGTCGCCCATTATGTCGATAGCTTCGGCGGAAGGAGTAAGGGTAGTATTTTGCCAGAGCCAGATTACCAGGTCAGTGGATAGCTGTTTATGCGACTTCAGTATTGTTTGTGGTCTTATCGGATTAAAATTTGACAGTTTGTGCGTGTCCCGCTCGTCACTCTTGCAGCTCCTGGCGCCCGGACCTCATTCGTCGGGCATGAACTCCAACTACCCCACCTTCATGAACGGTATCGTCAACCAACAATTGATGATGACTCCGATGTACGTGAACCAGCAGCCGCAGGCGTCGGCCGCCGACATCTGGCGAGCCAACAACAGTGGCATGAACATGATGGAGGCGGGCGGCGGCGGGCCCAACGACGTGGGCGTGCCGCCGTTGTCCATGGGGATGGCGCCCGGCCAGCAGCAGGCTTCCATGATGGGGCCAGGTTCGGGGCCCGGACCCCAACAACCCGGCTCCGAGCCAAAGGTGAGATAACTAACTGCACTCTTTAACGATTGTCTGGAACGTAGGGAAGCCTGCAGGATGGCTGGACAGTTTTCCCACAGTTGAGTAGTTTAATGTCGCTACCAGTGAAACGTGATCAGAGATATAAGGTTCAGAGAGTTCAGGAATAATATTCCTAAGTGCTGTTCTGAGCCAGTCCGGGAGGATTGTTTCTCGTCATTTTTTGTGTATGTTATGGATTAAATTTGAATTTCGTCACTAAATAAAAGAAATAGTCTGTATTACAGATACAGACTATGTTTCGCTGGTTGTGTGATAAAGTACATTTTCAAATTATTTACAGGTGCTTCCTTTTTTCTTCCCCACTTTCCTAGGTTTGGAATACTTGGAGCCACACACAGATGTGAGCGGTGTAGGTAGAATTCAAATTGGGAACCACTGTAGAGTTTCAGGTAGTTACAATGAAGATGACTGCCCCCTTTACTAATCTGTTGCTTCAGTGTTGCACGAACTATAAAAGCTTCCCCACCAGTTGCTACCCTCGGTTGATGGAGTGACTCTTTATCTCACAATTGCTAAAGGTCCATGCGTGGATTGCGTCCATTTCACAGCAAAATTATAAAAGTGTTTCGCAAGATTTTCTTGTATTGTACATGAAGTATGTTTAAGTCCAAGTAAAATTTTTCTGCTTAGAATTTGTGTGCTGTATTTTTCTTTTGTCTAATTTTTATTATATGTGGTGCAGTTGGGTTTCCTCGTCCCGTTGACGACCGAATAAGGTGTTGGCAGCGGAAAGACGCTAGTGAAAGTTTGATGCCGGAAATTTGTTTTCTGTGGTTGGTGTTCCTGTTACTTCGGAAGAAATTATTATGTTCTCCCCCAAAGCGAAGATCTTTATAAAACTGTACATATAAACGAATTTAGCATTAATAAAAGAACGGATAAAAAAAACCTTTGGCATATTTTCATTTATTACATGTATGATTGTTTTGCCAGAGATCTTTTAAAACTTCACCAATTATTTGATCAGGTAAATAACGATTTTTTTAAATGTCACATGCTTTGCAAGTAATTGCATATTAACGATAAGGTAGACGAATTTGTGTAAATTACAGTATGTTTGATGGAACCTACATATAATTAATCCGCAAACCGTTGCTTTAACCGTTGCTGGATTTATCGGCGCAGCATTTATATTAATAAGTAATACACATCTAGTCTTTAGCAGGTTGCAATTGTCTCCATTTTTGGCACGCAGTTGATTGCTAGCACAGAAAGTCAGATAATTATTTATAATGTTAAACTAAAACTATTTTTTAAAAAAATGAATTCCTAGGTTAGGCAAAATCTCCAGGTCGCGGTTCTGTGCGGAAAATGCTGGTTGGCATCCTCAACCAATAGCTGAAGAGGACCTGCTGATATCAGATTTCATGATAAAATTATGAAATATCTACTTGCGCTCAGATAATTAGAATGTTTGAATAAAATTATGATTAAATTTGAATGGTCCAACAAAATTTTAATTACGATTGAAATATAGTTTTCTGGGCATGGCGTTTGGCATCTTCGAAATAAAAGTAGAAGCCTAAGTTAAAATTGTTGACCTTTGTTTGCATTGTCAGGCAATTTGAATACATTCGTAGTTTTTTGGCGATAATTTCTTTTGTGTAATGTCCAATTTTGCCTTCAGAATACCTCTAAAAAAATATCACAACTTCGTGAAAAATGCTTCAAATTTAAGTGATATTTTGCAGTGTCCTTTAATTAGAAGAGATTCAAATTTGCCGCGCATAGGTGTCGCTGCATATCAGCTTAATTTTATTTTCCATAGGTGGCGTATCGAGACTCGAGAGCATCAAAAATGGTGTTTACTCAGGAAGATCGCATTGCGATAAAATTTTTACGTGAAAACAAAAAATACGGGGCTAAGAGATTCCTAAAAGAGTTTCCAAATAAGAAATGGAGTCACACTGGACTTTCGAAACTTTTAAGAAAGATCGACAAAACTGGTTCCGTCGATCGACAGAAAGGAAGCGGGAGGAAACGAACGGCACGTACCGATGACAAAATTGCTTTGGTCGATCAACGCGTTTTGAGCGAAGAAGGCAAGCCACAAACGCATTCTTCGCAAAGGGAAATCGCACGGGAAATTGGTATCTCACAACAATCTGTTCACAGAATTATTAAACAGGATCTCAATTTGAAATGCCTAAAGAAACGGCGCGCCACATTGCTGACCGATGTCAACAAGAAGGCCAGACTGGAACGATCCCAACAGCTGCTAAGACTGAGGTCGGATCAGAGGGTCGTTTGTTTAGTTATTTTTATGTATGCTGGGTGTCATTTCCCGACGAATCTTCGGCACCCTGCGAGTGGCTGATTTGGGGACGTTTCGCAACTTCGAAAGCGAAACGTCACCAAATCAGCCAATCACAGGGCGCCGAAGATTTTTTCTTCGCGCAGAAGATTCGTCGGGAACCATACCCTGGTGGACGCGACGCAATGTGATTGGAGGCGGGGCTTATTTTTAGTTCCCCTTTCATAAAATATAGGACTGAGCTCATATGCACTCATTTCTAACAAGAGCATCGCAATTTATTGACGTACATTATTACCTTTCTCCCAACCTGAGTCACAAATTCCATTTTAGTTGACCGATTAGATCGTAGGTTGGGCGCACTTGAAAGTAATGAGTTTCTTTTTGTTTCTACATCTTCCATCTTACAGGAGTCTACCAAGCCTGTCCAACAGTCTTAAGACGCCTAAGCGTGGCAGCTCCAAGAGAGATGAAGCCGGTTGGAAAGAAGTCGTGCGAAAGTAAGTTGACCGAGCTATAAGGACTGGCGATTGGATGGGTAAATGTGTGTGATTGTTAGAGACCACCTTTAGAGTTAAAATATTACCTGTGTTGCTATTTGAGTATTGATAAATGAGCCTAACGTTCATGTTTTTTCGCCCAGAACCGGCTCACTGTCTGTGCGATCCAAAAAGGTACTAGTGCCGTCAAATGCCATCAGTCGAGTGATCGGTCGCGGCGGTTGCAACATCAACACGATCCGCGAGGTGTCCGGCGCTGCCATTGAGGTGGAGAAGCAAAAGGGCGCCGGCGATCGCGCCATCGTCATCCGCGGCTCAGCAGAGTCCACCAAAACCGCCCACCAGCTCATCACCCAGATGATCAAGGATCCGGATCGCGACCTCCGCGACCTGTTGCCAGGCAAAAGTGCCGCCGCCAACAGCAAGAGTTCGTTGCAGCACCAGCATCAACAGCAGCAAAATGCGGGCAGCTCATTGGGCGTACACAGTAGAATCAATCCCAACTCCTCGTGTAGCTCGGAAATGCTGGTTGCCAGCGTGACAGGAGGCAACCAAAACCAGCAGCAGCACCCCAACAACATGTCGCAACAGCAGCAGATGCACATGAATCGGCTCTCCGGAATGCATGAGAACCAAGAGTATCAGCATCACCAACAGCAGAAACACTCTCAGCACCAGCAGTCTGTTAACATACCAAACTTCTCTGGTCCTGGAGTGCCCAATTTGGTCGGCATGGTGTCGTCAACGCCACACCACCCAGGTTTGGAATACTTGGAGCCACATACAGATGTGAACGGTGTAGGTAGAATTCAAATTGGGAACCACTGTAGAGTTTCTGGTAGCGACATTGAAGAGGAATGTCCTCTTTACTAATCTCTGCTTAGAATCTGTGTGCTGTATATTTCTTTTGTCTTATTTACAATTACAATATGTACCCACAAGCAGCCCCGGAAGGGGCCTATGGCGGGGGTCAAATGACCAGTTAAGGACAAAGGTGTGGTTGTCCTATCCTAACAGGCTAATTTAGGCTATTCCACTGTCGACACACTGGGGAAATACGAGTTAATTTTAATTGTAAATGGTGCAGTGGAGTTTCCTCGTCCCATTGACCACCGAATAAGGTGTTGGCAGCGGACAGATGCTAGCGATAATTTAATGCCAGGAATTTGTTTTCTGTGGTTGGTGTTCCTGTTACTTCGGAAGAAATTATGTTCTCCCCCAAAGCGAAGATGTTTATAAAACTGTACATATAAACTAATTTAGCATTATTAAAAGATTATATTGTAGATAATATAAATAACTAATAATATAAAAGATAAATAACATTCGGCATTTTCATTTATTACATGTATAATTAATTGTTTTGCCAGATATCATTTATAACTTCACCAATGTGATCAAGTAAATAACGATTTTTTAAAATGTCACATGCTCTCTGCAAGTAATTGCATATTAACGAAAAGGTAAAGATGAATTTGTTTAAATAGCAGTGTATATTTGATGGAACCTACATGTTATCGGATACCATTGCTTGACGCTAAATAAGCAACAGTTTTGGTTGTCTATGAAGTGGAATTCAAATATGTGTAATTCATATATATATAATGCAATTACTTTAACACAATATTTTCCTTCCTGTATTTATGGGCGCAGCATTTATATCAATAAGTGGTGCACATCTAGTGTTTTTAACAGGTTGCGAGTGTCCCCGCTTGTGACGCGTAGTTCATTGCTAGCACAAAAAGTAAGATGACGATAATGTTCCAAAAACGATTTAAAAAATTGAATTCCTAGGTTACGCAAAATCTCCAGGTCGCGGTTGTATGCGGAAAATGCTAGTCTTCATCCTCAATAGCTGAAGAGGGCCTGCTGATGATTTCATGATAAAATTATGAAATATCTGCTTGCGCTAGCGCGCAGATAATTGGAATGTTCGAATAAAATTATGATTAAATTGGAATGGTCCAACAAATTTAAATTACGATTTAAATAGTTTTCTGAATATGGAGTTTGGCACCTTCGAAATAAAAGTAGAAGCCTACGTTAAAATTGTTAACATTTGTTTGCATCGTCAGACTATTTGAATACACTCGTGGAGTTTGGAGTCGTTTGGCACTTATTTCTTTTGTGTAATGTTGTCCAATTTTGCCTTCAAAAGTTGCATCTGCATGGCGTGCAATTCGACTTTGCGCCGCTCCTCGTCGGTTGCATACTTTCGTCTAAGTTTCACGTCTTCCTCTTCCTGCACAAGTCTTCGGTCTCGATCTTGAGCATCCATTTCCCACTTCTCCAACAGCCTGTTTTTAACCAGGAACATATAGTCCTGCTCCAATTTGCTCTTCCTTTTCAAATATTTGGCTAACTCGTCACTCATCGCGCTCTCCAGAGGCCGCTTGCACTTCATCTTGACGACCGGGTGGTCTATGCGATATGGAGGTGGAACAAAAAGAGATGAAATGATTAAAGAGTGCAAAACATTTTTGTTTATTAATTGCGATTCCCGTTGTTGAAAAAGCTTCCCTCCAGGGATTGTTCAAGGTGACAGAGTGTCTAAATATAATTTTGCTGGCACGCGAAACTTAAGCTAGAACTAGAAGAAGGTAGGAAAGAAAACGTTGAAGCAAAGAATTAAACCCAAACGTTCCTGTTTGCCTGTTACAAAATTTCAGATACCGATTATGAATATTTAACAGTATTCTGCGTGCTTTACATAAATCAAGCCAATTTTTAAACTGAGTACTGATGAACTTAATCGAAATGAAAGGCGAAATCCTGTTAATTTGGTTAGCAAAACGTTTTATCAGTCAACCACGGAGCTATCTGTACCTAATTGAAAAACAGTAAAAACCAAACAAACTTAAGCGTTTTAAACATTTATAATTAAATTTATAATCATTTATAATTCAAAAACACTTGCCATTATGCCCATTTTCAGAAGAATCTCCTTTCCCCCACTCCACTTCTGAGCTGCCATCCATTTCGCTGGAGCTACAAGCCGCTGGACTAATACGATGGAATGGCGAGGTCGAGTCTGACATGTCGTTCGTGTTGGTCGCACAATCGTCCAAACTCATCAGGTCGGGCATCTCGATTCGGGTGAATTTCAGTGGCGTCGGGAGCTCCACAATCGAAGCTCCGTCGGTGGCCTTCTCCAGGGCATCCAGTTTCTGCCGCAAAGCCTCATTCGTGATTTCGTCTGAGGAAGATCAATGTTTTAGTTTTACAAACGTTTTAGACGAAAGTATTAAAATACATTCTCTTTCCTGGATCGTGGTTTCTGTACACACATTACTTTCGTTTGTGCTGATTGGTAATTTTGATATCGTTTATGTTTATTAATGACCTATTGGAAAAAATATCCGCCCTCGTTTTTTCCGATCACGAGGTTCTAGTACCAGATGTTGATACAGAGATGTTGTCTCTATGTAGTATATATATATACTATAATTCTTAGTCTGTCCTTGTATTAATATAAAGCCACGGCAAAAAAGTTAAAAAGGGGTTACCTTCGGTTTTGTAGTCCGAAGGTCTACTACCGTCGATACGTTTATTATATTTCTTCATGTTATCCCACCGCATTTTAAGGTCGTCGATGGAACGAGGCTCGAAAGTTGACATAGAATTGAACTTCATTTTTATCTCATGCCAAACCTTGTTTTTCTCGTTACGTATTTGGTTGTTAGTCTGTACGCAAAGAAAGACATGTACGAAAAACTATGATGTTACTATTCAAAACGCTTCCGGTAAGAAACCATTACAGATGTCAATTTAAATTTGACGGAGACTCAAGCAAACTGTTTAAAAACCTAGGAAATATTTGATGTGATAAAATCGCTCGTGCTCCGTACGATGTACTTCATCTAGCAAGTATTTATTCTCTGACCCATGAATTGTAGGCGCATTGCTCAGATAGGTTAAACTTGGTAAATATCTTACGTGTTTATTAAGAAGAACGTCGAGGTACTTCTCAGCTACCACCAACAGAATGTCATCCTCCTGTTTCACAAAATTCCGTATCCGCTTCTTTCTGCTTGCGTTAAGTGAAAAAGTGTCGGTAGTTGTGGAGTCTGACTTTTTATCCATTATCGAGTGTAGCTTTGGTTACAGGGATAGCCTTGGATAAAAAATAACAATATTGAAATCAGGTCGGTCCTAGGCTAGTCGGAGTAGCTAAACTAATAGCAAAGCAAAACGGCTGCAAAAGTGTTATTCAGCGAGCGTATTAACTATGATTTTTCGGTAGCACGTCACTACCGCGGTGCACACTTTTTCCGTGATGCCGCAATGCTTGTCATGGGACTTCGGGGTTTCCCGTGACATCCAAGAACTGTAATCACAGCTCCAAATACTCCGAATTATAATATAGACTACCCATAACACACAAAATTAAAATTAGACCAAATGCGAGGTGAAGTCGGTAAAAGTGTAGCGCGATAAGTTGTCCCGCGGTAGGCTGACAGCGGTAGTGTCGCGCGGTACATCGTTACAAAATCGATTTTTCTGCTTATCTTTATTGATATTTTTCTCACAAAATGCAGATAAGCGGCAAAAGAGTACTTTTGAAGAACTCTTGCCATTCGCAAAAAGCCATAGGAAAATATAAAACCAAAACCGTCATGGGGGTCGCCATCTTTAAAATTCATATTCGAGTTTTCAGTTAAATACACGAATGCGCATGCGCATCAGATCTGGCTAAAGCGCATCGCGTGCAACGCTGCATCCGTGTTGCTAAGCGACCGTGCTAGGTTGTCTGATACGAAGCCTGATTACTTAATCAGGTTTTGTATCGGAAAAGCAGGAATTTCGTTTTTTTTTTAAATTGCAAATGGCAGCTTCCTGGTTTATTGCTCGTTAGGAAATGCATTTCTCTCATTTATTTGTGGTAAACTGATTGAAATTACTTTGAAATGAATAGAGCAAATGTAGTCTATCGAACAGTCTGTGTTTTCATTATTTTAACAGGTAACTATGATCCCTATTGGCTAACAATTTAGAATTCTTCGTCGGTTTACGCATTATGATATCTGAATTGTGATTGGGTGCGTCATCTCTTAAGAATTAAAGAGTTTGAGGTTTGCTTGTTGCAAAAGGGAATGCTTGTGGAAAGACGCGCCATGTCGTAACCGGATAGCCGTATTTTTCGTCGCATTTGCCGAGGATTTCGGCCTAGTTTGTACAAAAATTTAAGCTCATATCAATTTTTCAGAAATTTGCGAGACTCACAACAGCAAAGTAGATCTCACTTTTTTGGAAACATGATGTTTTGTTTAGATCTTGTTTGCACGTACCGCGATTGGTGGGTTTTGCATTTATCATGGATTCTGGAATTTTTAATTAATATTCGTCCGGCTTCTTGTCTTTATCACAGCAATTACTGGCGGATCCTTAGCAAGGCAAGAATACCACAGAAACTTATCATGTTTTACGTGTCACACACTTATCCATGGCGAGTTATGTCAAAACTTCATGGCTTACCAAAATACCCAAATTGCTATTCCTAAAGAACACCACCACCAATGCCCGGATAAAGAACTCTTCTGTATGGTAAGTTGAATGCAGGTGTCAGTAAGTTTATTGTGAGACGAATTATCACATGTAAAACACATATGTTGCGCGAGAAATTGATAATCTATCGATTATATGATTTTCTGAGATAACAACAAATAAGACATGCGCATTAACAGAGCTCTACCTCCCTTTGTTACAATTCGACTAAAAGGTCCGCCGTTACTCGTTCAGTGCCAACGGAACAGATTTCAAAGTGTGGATGATGGAACGCAATTGCACGCGCAGCTGTCGCAACGAGTGCGTCATCACCGGCGATCGCAGCAAACTTCACCTGTGCACGTCCTGTTGCGACAAAGACTACTGCAACATCGGCAACCAGGGACTGGCCAGCGCCAGTGTGGACGGTCACGGGGCTGCAATGGTGGTGTTCGTGCTGTACTTTGTGTTTGTCCTGATGGAGATCTAGTCGCTCATATAGTCACCGTGCCACACAAATAGGAGATGAGCTATTTTCTATATATATAATATATGTCTTGCCAAAAAAATTTAAATCGCCGTGTTCCTCAAATTATGAATTAAATTATGAAAAAAGTAAACATGCAAATGCAGGGCCGGTTTATAACAAGAGGGTCCTTGCACTCTGCACAAAAGTAATTGTTGAAAGTCTCTGTTCCACAAATCTGTCTCGGTGTAAATAAGAACAGTAAAAAGTGAGCATCTCAATGAGATCCAGATATTTCGAAACATCTGTAAGGGCAAAGCCAGAGATCCGTTTAAGTTTATTTAAATTGCTTGCGATATTTTTTCTCTGCTATTATGAAACTATTGTTATTAAGGTTTAAAATGTCTGCATGAAAATGTGCTGCACGACACGATTGTAATGAGGCCACCGTGTGTTACTTCATTATTTGGACGAGAGCCGTCGGCGATTCTATCAATCCAAAGTCATGCACGGCATTCTCATGAAATGTGTTTGATTTTTAAACTATAAAAAATTAATGAACACGCGTACAATTTTGAAATATTCCAGGATATTTTTGATAAGACACAGATCAAATGTATTCCTGCTTACTCGGATCAATTCATTTTGCTGTTTTTGTCGCGCGCAGGCTTTGATATTGTTACTTGCTCTTGTTCCGGCCCTGCTTGCATAATTCGCAAATACTCAAATAGGTTCAAGTTTCTGAGTGCTCGTCTGAATGCGAGATTGAGTTGAGCAGAAACACTAACCAGAAGTACGTTTCTATATTTTTGTCGAGTTCTAGCATATTCATTTTTTGTCATCCATTATTGGAGGAAAGTAATTGCCAGACAACTTCATATATCTGTTCGAAAACGATGTCTTAGTTTATAACGGTACTCATGAGAAAATCACCGAGAATTTATTTAGTTGTATTTGGTAGCACTACATTATTAATCATTTTTCGATTAACCGTACAATTTGGTACGGTAGAATTATTATTTTGTAACTGAAAATCTCAATGTTTTTTAAGTTGTTGAATTTATCATTGGATGAAAAGGACGCTGTTTTCGAATGCAGTTCTCTTCCTTGTTTACCAAATTTATTTTTTTAGAATTCTGGAAAATGACCAGTGGAAGCGTGGACCTTAGGAGGTTATACCACTTGATGTGGCGTAGTCATTTTTAATTTATACATTTTTTTTACTTAATATTGTTTATCAATTTGCGGGTGTAGCATCTTGAAAATCGTCTTCCGCAATAATTACTTGTATAGATCAAGAACTTGTGTCACACAAAAAATACGTCAGCAGCATCCTTAACTTTATTTTCAATTGTTATCACCATCTAACTAGATGGTGATTTTTGCTATCTGTCACTGAGCAACATTGTTGTGTTTGGCAAGTCTGTTTTTATTTAAATATATTTTATGTGTGTATTGCTTATTTATATTTATTAAGTAAAAAAATGCCATCGTGTGTCCTGTGATAGTACAAGTACGTTGATTGTATTTATTAGTTGTGGGGATTACTTTATTGTTTAAGGCAAAATGTGTATCCCATGCTGGATAAAATTTTAGTTCTGCACCGACTGGACTGGTGCTCAGAATTGACATAATTTCTGCGTTAATTATGTAATTATTTTCTTAAATGCTAAAGATTAATTAAGACCCATTTGCTTTCTTCAATTCGAGGCTAAAGTTTAAAAATGTTTATTGGGAAATCTCTTACTGCAAAAAGTTTAATTTTTGTAATGTTTAAAAATTGCAAGAACATTTGTTTTCATGAAAATTTTGGTGTCTCATCCAAATTTTTCTTCTAATGCATTCTTTATTTGCGTTTTGTTATGCTTTGATTCAAGGGCCCAGAAAGTCATTTCGGATTGAGAATTTTTTAACTGTTTGGAGCTGGCAAAAAGCTAAACAAGGCGTTGTTACTGGAAGAACACAAAATCAGATCAATCGTCCATCTGTCCGTTCTTTGAAAGTTTGGTTTCCGCTTCTGGAATTTCGATGAAGTCATGGGACGGTTCCATATCCTTACAGAGCGCCACTGCGATTACCGCACGGCGTAATCGTTTATTGACGTACACGTAGAGAAATGGGTTTACCACTGTTGATGCCTGAAAAACAAAATTACAAACGTTACTTCATTAGCAAATATTAACTATCTGACGAATGACATTGCAATGATAGATTAAAGATATATTTGTATATGCAGTCTAGTTTTAAACAATATAATTAACCCTTCAACGTTGTAAATTCTGATTTACTTCTCTTACCTTTGCCAGTAGTGGCGGCATTAGGGCCAACGTTTCCGGCAGACTATCCGCACTGTAAAACACCGTCCACAAACAGACGATGGCATAGGCGGACCAGAACACCACAAACCCAATGACGAGAAGAATGCATAGCTGAAATTGATTTGAAAAGTAAAAATTGACGCGGATACAGCGTACTCATTTTTTTATTTGTTGTAGTTCAATCTCACAAAACTGAGCGCGTTACTTTTTTAAAAATTCACTGTAGTTACTGCACTACAGGAGTTTCTGTACCCCTCTTGGTGCTTAGACACTATGTGAGGGGCACATTTTCACCAGTACCCCGGGATCGAATAATCGAGAGCCCGCACCGGGAATCCAACCCTTCCCGCAACAAGAGTCGCAGTCAGTCGCAATATCGACTGGGCTACGACGAGTCGTTCTAGCTTGTACTATCTTATCTTGCAAGAACACATACTTTAGTAATGTTGTCTTCATTAGCCCAATCCACCAGCTCCTGTTTGAGTTGGTGTTTCGATCGAACGTGATTTGACGTCTTGTAGTAGCAGGTGACCATGATTCCCAGCGGCACCACAAAGCTGCAGATGAAATACATGACGAGGTAGGACTTGTACGAGAGATCGTTGTGACGGTAGTCCAGAGTGCAGGTGGTGCTGCTGGGTTCAAATCCATATCTGGCAAAAATCGATGATGAGGAAAAATTGGGTATCAAGCAACATATCCAAAATTGATTTTATTTTTCAAATGATGATGAAAAAATGCTGTGCCATCGAAAGAAAACGTGTTACCTTCCCCAGCCAAGTAGCGGCATTACGCCCCAGAAGACTCCAAAAATCCAAATTGCCACCAACATGTTTAGATATCGCTTTGACGTCTCACCTTCAATCAAGAATTCAATATCAATGAGTCGTTAATTAGAGATTCCAGTTTCGTAAATTTCGAAAATACGGAAGCAAAACATTACCGAAATTTTGTTGACATATGATCAGGTAGCGATCGATCGATAACATGGTCAGGGTTGCAATGCTAGCTGTGCCGAATATGAATCCCATCAAGGCGTAATATTGACAACCTCCTTCGCCGAAAAGCCACCTGACGATTACAATTTATTACAGATATTTTTAATTATTAGGAAAAGGAAAAAACTTATTATCCGAGGCATTTGTCCATTCTGCGTAAAACATTTGAGCCGGAAGTGGACTTTCTAACCTGTTGGCGAAACTGGAAACGGCTGCAAACGGAAGTCCGAAAAGACAGATGCCGAGATCGGCCACGCACAAGTTGACCAACAAGGGATGACTCCTGCTGACCACATTGCGAAATTTGATGAAGGCAGCGATGATCACACTGTTGCCGTAGGTTCCGAGAATGCCTTGGAAAATCAGAATTTTCATTTTTAGATATTAAATTAAATAGTTGTATGAACACAAAATATCAAAATATTTAAGGTTCACTAAGATGGTGGAATTGCAGGACTACAATTTGAAACTCGGCAACGAAGATATCTTGGCGAAACTGGCAAGGCATGATCGTTGCCGAGTTTCAAATTGTAGTCCTGCAATTCCACCATCATAGTAAATACTACCATCGGCTCCTCTCTACTTTTTTGAATTTAAGGTTTATTTTGTCTTTTGAAATCAATTATATTTGTTGATTGAGGCTCTCTTCCAAAGACAAAATCAATATACAGAGCTCTGTAAAATATTCTCTCCTGCGCAATTTTGCATGCTGTAATTTCGATGTGCTTAGTGTTTATCCCTGAAAGTTTGCAATCACTGCTTGCCTCCGAAGGAACCGGGTGTCGCTACGTGCCGTTACTGATTGCTAACGTTTAAGGGGCAGCAATGACCAATCTGGATTACAATTCTATTTACTCGCTCGTTGCTGTATTCTTTCGCAATTACCTCGCAAAATTGCATTTTTTCTAGAAAAATATGCCAATCTTAGAATTCTTCAGATAGTATAGATATTGATATGGAAACCTATCATGCAAAATAAAATAGTCGGTTGCATGCATGCGTCTATAGAAATCGAATCAACTGTAAACTGCGCACCAAAAGGAGTATTTTTGCGCAGCAATATTGGTTTAAAAATTGACTTACATTTATGTGCATTTAATGAGTAGATATTTTCCTTTTAAACGAAGTGGATTTCCTTATCTTTGCATGTACAAGTTTAACACGAATAATTATTTTCAAGTCGTGGCTAACGTGTTCAATTTTCGTTGGGTGTTAATTAAAAGTGATATTACTATTTGCTACATTTTACGTTGTGATTTTCAAAACGTATGAATGAAATAATTGAAAAATATAGAACCAATCCAACGTGCACCTACCTACAATCGTCAAATAAAACCCAATGACGTAATGGTTCGAGGCACTAAAGTCATCGACAACATTTTCGACGTCTTCGGCGAACTCGGTGACGTTGCTGAGATCCATTATGTGCTAATTGCTTTTACGAAATATTACTTTAGCGAAATGATTCGATCCTTCTTTGGATTGTTATTCCTCACGCGAATTTTGCCGTAGCTTATTCCCGGACTGCGCTCAAACTGATTCGCAAGGAACCGAACGCAGGATAAGACGTTACATAAATGTCTTGCTTTTTGTTTGACGCAGTGACTACAAATTGGATTTCAATGGTCGTGTAACGATTATACATCCGCTACCCGGTCAACCAAAATGGCTTCCAGATTATGTTTCAGACAGGGGCTGACGAGCGAAACTCGTCAAACATTAATTCGCTTAGTTCATAATTCTAGACGACATCTCCTTTCGGCTTTCAGTTGTCACTTTTCTCAGTTGCTCCATCCAACTAAGAGACGGCAAAGTTAAAGCTGAGACACTTCGAACGAGCAGGATCAAATTTCACGAAGGGTTATGATTTCGGTATAAGATCAAATTCGTTATTATTTAATAAGTCAAAGAATTGATTTCATTCTTAAATCTTAAAACATATTAAACTCACATGTTCTAGGACTTTTAAAACTGGAACTTTCTAAACATGTCTGCTGAATATTTATTTATGTTAATTGAAGACACATTTTGGGATTGAAGAAGATTTTGCAAATAACCGAATAATTAATTTAAAAAAGGCTTTTTTTTGGGTAATTCCAAAATTCGAATATACATGCACACTCGTTGTTTAGTGAATGAGTCTCCTTCGATAAGACTACCAATGTAATATTATTAAATCCGCACTTTGAAGTTTGGACAGACCGTGAGATGAAATTTGAGAATCAGCTCATGGCTAATATTTTTATTTTACTTTACACAGTCCGGTGCATTTGTAAACGCTTTTCGCTTTTAAGGGGAACTTTTATTACAACGTTCAAGAACAATATTATTTTTTATTGATTACAAAAATTATTTTTCGGTGACTATGGCGGTTCCGGCGTATTCAAATTGTACAAGTACAGCGGTTGGACAACGGCACACTATTATGAAATAGAGGTGTTACATTTCGAACATATGTAAACCTTAAGCGTGGTTTACACCAGAACCGATCTTCGATCGCGATCGAAGATATTTCTCAGTAGATTCGCTCGCTGATGTATGTAAAATGAGCGCTATTCTTTATGTGTCATTGACTTCAATGCTATATATCGAGAGCGGAGCGGAGCCCTCAGTGAGCGCACAGAAGGCGCTCAGTAAACTGATCCCATGCGAGGCTCCCTTCAGAATTAGAAAAATTCTGTTCTGTTCGGAGCCGCTCCTCGAAGCTGCAATTTTTCGGGGTGCACCTAAATAAAACAACATTAAATAGTTTTCATTTATTGAGCTCTATACCATAAACCAAAGAGTGTGAATGACATTTTCTGACATTTCATAATGTTTCGTTGCAATAAACGTTGCCGCATCATTTGTAGATTTCATTTTCCCCAACCGACCACGTCATCCGCCCAGTCTGTATTTTTGATTTCTGCTGATAATAGATTTTATTTAGGTTGACACTATTGTGTGCGCGTTATCAATGTACGACCCTCCCCCATCAATCAAAACACACATAAAATACATTCATATTAATGAGGCCTCACTTTTCAGTGAAAAGGGCAATAAAGCGGTCGCCATGCAACCAACAGGAACTCCTCCTGAGACCATGTATCCATGTAGATGGTTATCGAAGCAGAGCCGACAAAGATGAACGAAACGTTCCGACAATTCATTTTTCAAATTCTGACAAACTTAAAACCAAAACATTCGTGTAATCCATCGGAATTTCATCGGGATATAGAAAAACTACTTATACCTTTTGCTATTTCTGGACTTGTAAGAAACGTTGACGTTCATAAAATTTCGGGAAGCCGACAGGATTTGTGTCCATCAAATCACAAGAATCACTTTTGACAAAGATCTGAGGTGGATTTATGTCAGCCATGAATCAGTATATTTGGACAAAGCGACATCAAGGATCTGAAATGTGAAACGTCGAGGATGTCCTTATTGTCTTGTTGTCAAATCTGTTTTATTGTACGATGTCATGTTTCATGGACATTATTGCAAAATGGCGTTTGCAACAGTCAAAAAACCGTACAAATTTATTTTTTATCGCTTATACCACATAAAACTACAAAATTCGGTTATTTATTATGTACTAAAATTGTGGGCGAATGCTGTTTGTATTTGTTCGAACTTACCGAACTGTTATTAGAGGACGCAGCCATTGGTAGCAAAACCCATGGACAATGGCTTTGAATTATTATTTGACGAGTACCATGTCACGCGCAGAGGCCATACACTTATCACTTGTAGTCATAGGGATTCACTCAACAGGAGGTGAACAGTGAACAGTCTAGATAGAGCTTCTTGTTCAAAAACATATTCGCAAAATAATAAAATCTCATCGCTACAGGCAATTTTGCAGCAAAATCAGCGGGATGGCCTTTTACGTTTATAACCGCAGTAAAATCATTTGGCGGCCAACCGTGTTTAGGCGGGGTCCGAAAAAAGAAGGGGAAAAAGTTTCTCTTAAAAAAAAATACATCACGAGCGCTCGTTTTGGGTCCCGGGTTCATGGCCGCGGGTTCAGCAGACGCGTGGCCGTGGCCAGCCCAGTCGGCGCAACGACGTCACCCCTTCTTTCCGAGTCGACACATTCCAATGGCCCACCCCCCACAGCATTGTTTTCATTCGCTCTGCACAGTCATGTTATATTTTAACAGAGGGGGAGCAACGCGCAGGTAGACATGCTACTGAGACTTCCTATTGCGCAAGTTGGAACTTTGAATGGAATTGTCCCATTTTGGAATTGAAACAAAGACGGTCAAGCATTTTGTCGTCTTAGCAATGTTTTACCGGATGGAAATTGGCAAATTACTTTCTGTTTAGAGTTCAGGTGAAACTATACTAGTCTTGACAATATGTTGACCTAAACAGACATGACATATAAAATATGTAATTTTATTTTGTAGAAATGCAGATGCATTGGTTTTCTGTACACATCTAGGAAAACAAAAATGGTATTTCAAAAAAAGAAATTGGAGTCGATGGTAGTAATTACAAATGGGGCTCGAAAGATCGTTGGCCATCAACCAAACAGTCGGTAACAAAAAGTTACCTATTTGGTTGAAGTAATTGAAAAAAAATTGACTTCAAAACTTCAGAAAATACAGGAATACAGAATGTATTATATAACCATAATAGACTGTGTGAATATCGAATATTCCTGTATTTTCTTCAGGTTTGAAGTCAATTTTTAATGACTTCAACCTTGCTGTCGACAGTTTAATTCAATCACGATCATTTTCTTGACAAAAATAAATAATTAGTCCAACGATCATTTTCTCCATTAGTAACAAAAATTGTGTTTATTCATTCGCCACGTACATGTATTGAAATCTATATTTAAAAAAAGTATAACTGTCCGCCTCGACTTTTACTTACGAACGGCTGAAATAAATTGAATCAAATTTGAGCTGTAGATAGTTCCGCAAATTTATAATCGAGTGAAAGTTATTTCAGATCTCAATTTTGAGTATTTCTCGAGATATCAGTCGTTAAAGTTTTAAGCATTGGTATTAAAATAAGAAAAATTCCAATATGGCGACTCCACTTTACCAAAATGGCGCTGTCGTCGCTCTCAGGTGCGCTGATCACGTGCTACCAGTGATGCCAGCGACAATATCAACACTAGGTCCCGAATTTATTATCATTTTTCAACTAATATCTCAAAGTACTGTTCCACAAAATAGGAAGAAAATATATTTTGGGCATGAAGAGATTAGATATTTATGTTGACCCTGTTTATGGGAATCCAAATTTAAAAAACAAACACATATTGTGGCGCCATTGCCATACTTTCGCTGACATGACGGGACACAACCAGGCAAAGCGGGAAATTTCTCAAGTTTTGAATATTTTTTCGATTGTAGGAGTATTATTGTGTTTATAGTTATAGCCTTGACTTGAAACAGGACATGAAAAAAATTATTGGAATTGCGTTTTTGCAAGAACGACTATTCTTGTCCAGCTCATAAACTGTGATGAACGTCACGAACAACGTCAAAGTAAACAAGTAAAGAAAGAGCTAAGTCCGGCAGAACCCAGGACACGACTGAGGGGAAACGACGACGTCCGAGTTGGCAAAATTCTGTAAAATACAACATTAAAAAAACGAAGAATTTGTGAAACAGACGACAAGATTTTCGCCACTACCCAATAAATTGAAATAATAAAATTAACTAATTAAATTAAGGCGATGCTAGTAATTTATTGTAGTAGGATTAAATCTATATCTCTTCAAAGTAAATAAGTCCTTACAAATAAACACATTCACTTTATTGTATTGTCAGGTGTAGATTCCTAAGTAATTTAGAATAACGTACAATCGCAAATACAGGGAATTCCTTTGAATGGAACACGGGTGACACGAATTGCCGAAACCGAAAACAAGAAATGCAGACACATTCTATACGTGATAAACATCGCAAATGGTAATGCTCTTCTAAGAAACTTCGCTGACTTCAATGGCTGCAGGCAAGATCGGTCCAGAGTTGGAGATCTCGACAGGTGAGCAAAAAGTATTACGATTCGAAGATCTTTTTGAAAAAGGGTTCCATGTTGGAGACATGGCCACTGCCTAGAGCAAATGAACCAGAGTTTGCATTTTTTTTTAAATAACATGCTCACACACAGAAAAGCTCGACTGCCTTCATGTGACCCATGAACGTGAAATGTTTTCGAAAGTTTCGAACCTAATAAGAAGATTCCGTCACCTTTTAGAAGAAAATTTGTATTGTAACGATGCTAATTTAACAAAAAAGTGACAGGTACATATAGACCTGATTTTTAAGAAATTTGGTAACAGAAAAAAACAGTATCCTTTTCAAATTTCGAGTCTCAAATTTCAAATTTCCCACCTTGCTGGTGGCGCGATCTACCGATGCAATATGTAATTACACAATGCGTCTGCTACAATGAGCTGTGCAAATGCATTTCACGAAAGAAGATAAGTTTGCTATGAAATTTCTTCGAGAAAACAAAAAGTAAGATCCGAAACTACTTCTTGAAGAGCTCCCAAACAAATAAATGGACTGACGGCGGACTTATCGTCACAGAGTCAAAGTAATCAGTCACAGAGGCACAAATTCAAAATTTTACCTCCCTCCTCTCATTATATCCTCTTCTAATTAATACGGAAAAAATGCAATTGTACATCAAAATAAAGAAATATGGTACGTTTGCTTACGTTTGACAAGATGTTTCTAAAAATATTATAGCGTACTTTTCAGAAAGGGTCACAGCCATATAATTATATAATAAAATTATTGAATTGTTGAGGACTATTTGCACACTAGTTGGAACAAATATACATCTATCTTTCCACTGAAACAGAAGGTGGTTCGCAAGACGAGACTGCACATTTGACTGCACGCAATTTTATTTTGGACTCGAGTCCCAAGAGGATCGACACAATGAAACGACATCACCATTTGGCAGCGACCTCGCAGGTCGCGTTTACTGGCTTATTTGTAGAGACGCGATTAATTATTTCGGGTAAACAAAGCGAATTTGGTGATGCGTTGTTGCTCCGATGTGTACAAAACAGGCTGTTGTTTCGACTCTACCTGATCGAAGCGTGTACAACTGAAGCCACCTGAAAGGGTGAGACCCTCCTCCTGAAATGACCACTCTTCCTCAGATTTTAATAAACTCCTTTTGCCGTACCAATGTGTTATTTAAAAATTTCTGCAGGGAGTAGGTTTGGGCAGGGGGAAGTATTGGGCGTTATAGGGGATGAAAAACTATACCGGTAAAAACTATAAAGGTCACGAAAAAAAATATATTTAAATTTGAATAGGCACTAATTAACCATTCGATGTTTCAACGTAGGGCAAGTTTCGAAAGTCTGACTTGCGAAGGACGATCACGTCGCCGAAACTGCAGTGGGAACATGAGTGGCATCTAGCGATTCCGTAACAATATATCGCGCGACAGTTTATCGCCGCGACAGCTCATGTCAGTCCATCACGTAACAAAATATCGCCAACCCAAACTCTAAACTAATCTAACAAAAATGAAAACATAAAGCTAGATAGTTTAGCGGCAATAATCCGAAAGGTACATGCATTTCTTCGTATTATTCATGTACCTTTCAGATTATTGCCGCTAAACTATCTAGATTTATGTCTTCATTAAAAATATATATCCGAATCTGCTTGTTCTTCTGACTTGTTTAAAACTTGTTTTTCCTGACTTCCCAAATTTGACCGAAACTTAATCCTAATCAACCCAATATTATGTCACGGCTATAATATGTCGCGCGATAAACTGTCACAATGATAATGTGTCGCGCGATAAACTGTCTCGCGGTGACCATGTGATGGCGATGGATTGACTCGAGATGTGGAAGTCTCGTGTGGTATAGTGGTTAGCGTACGTGTCGAGCTGCACTTCCCGTTATCATTGGTTCGATTCCCGACTGGGACCTTCTGAATTTTTCGGACGAGAGAAATTCCTAAAATAGTCCTTCCTTTGGAATGAAAGTGAAGCCGTGGGGTCCGTACCTCTGTACGATAGCAGGTACAAGTTAGCTTAGGCTAGGCTAGGTTAGGCTAGGTCCTGGAAGGGCCTACTCGTCGTAGTCCAGTTGGTTTAGCGACTGACTGGCTCGGCGATCCCGGATTCGATCCCGTAGTACTGATCGTTTCCCTCACATAGCGCCTAAGCACCATGAGGGGACTTAACGCCTGTAATGCGGTTGACTACAGTTGATTTGGTAAAAAAAAGGGTTATAGTGAGGAAACGCTGGTGGACCTCATTAACAAATAGCTCAAGGTAAGTCCTTGCTCGCTTTAGTTCGGCGCGGTTAACTCGATTAAATCGAACACCTGTCGTAAAGTGCACGGGGCATTTTTTAGGTCTCAGGAGGATCTTGAAAGTGTGTCGGTGGAATATATGATTGCCTTCCTTCTAGTCTCACCTCCGACTCGACCAAAGTCTGGTTGCGCGAGCGGAGCCAAATCGTGACGACACCGGAGAAATCGTATATCGGGAACACACGTACACACCACTGTCGATCGAAAAACGCTTGAATGGAAAACCGGACGGGAAAAACGAATTCGAAAACGAACTTGATTTTGAATCCGAGTGCCAGCAGCCAGAAACCGAGAGCGAGAGAGGATAGACCCACTTAAAAAAAAAAAAAACGAAGTCCCGCGCAGATTTTCAAGAGCAATTCGCATTTACCTGTAGGCGTCCATGTATAGAGACTGGAACGGGCAAAGGTATAGTCTACCTGTACATCAACGTACCTGCGCTTGCACGCACCAATAGTTTTACAACCTCACAACCTCCCCCGTGTAACATCATACGAAAACCCGGACTTGTTTCAGTTCTCGCCCGGTCGATTCAATGAACACGAATTCTGAAACACGTCACACGTTTTTACAAACTAGTCCTTTTTCAATTTTGTAATCAAAGACGTGTGTGAGTTCAAAAGAAATGTAAACGCGCGTTTGTTCTGGAGATTGTGTTCTTAGGAGAAAGGTATCGGAGAAAAGAAAATGTTTCTGTCAAGGTCCAAGTGAAAGGAAATCCTTTTCGTTGTGAGCAGGGGAAGCGAGACTTTGGCGACGGGACTGTCAAAAACCACGTCAACGTCTACTACACCACAACCAGTGGAAAGATAAGAAGTTGGTGTTAGTGTGTGCACCCCCGAAGTATACAAGTGAGATAGAGGGCATTAGACACTAATAATGCAGATTATGTTTCTATTGGTGCGCGGAAGTTGTCGTCACGGATTACTGGGCGTGCGGAGAACGCGTTTATTATTCCTAATTGTTGTTCATTGTTGCCTGACGAGCTACGAGACATGCGATGCCTTGCCGACAACCGCCGCCACGATTGTAAGTATTTTTTCTTTTCTTTTATTATTATTTTATTTTTATTCGTTTCTTCCTCGATTATTCTGAACGCATGAGATCTCTCGCACGAACATGAGACAAACTCATATTGCGTAACATTGGCTCGCGTAATAATATTGTGTTGCAGAGGCGACTTGGGCAAGTGTCACATTTGTAGAGTTTAGCGCCATGCTGATGATGTTAGGTAAGTGTCGGCAAGAAATTATTGCAGCAATAAGAAATCAAGTTTAGGTAATTTTATTAATATAACTAGAATTTTGAAATTGCCCGCTTCGATTGGTTGACCCTGTCATGGCAGCGAAAGTATTTTCTAATATTTTAATAACTATTAGTTGAATAATTATTTGAAATTCGGGGATCTAGTGTGACAAATGTTGTTGGCCTCAATGGCACGTGATGGATGCTCGAATGTTCAGCGCCATTTTGATTAAGTGAAGTCGCCATTTTTGAATTTTCGGGCGAAGTTTAAAACTTCAACGGTTCATATATCAAGGAATACGCAAAATAATGATCTTAAATAACTTGCATTCGACTAGAAATTTACGAATCTATCTACAGCTCAAATTTTATTCAATTTCGTTAAGCCAATCGTAAGTAAACGCCAAGTCGGACAGTCGCCATTTTTGAATTTTTCGGCGAAGCGATGGCAATGTTCAAAACTTCAACGGTTCATATCTCAAAGAATACGCAAAATAATGATCTGAAATAACTTGCATTCGACTAGAACTTTACGAATCTATCTACAGCTCAAATTTTATTCAATTTCGTTAAGCCGATCGTAAGTAAACGCCAAGTCGGACAGTTAAAAAAATTATTGATAAAAAGATGGCAAACGTTCAGAATTATAATATAGATTGTTGACAAATGTCTTGCAGTTTTAGATAAATTTCTTACGAGTAACACAAACCATGCGTTAGTATGACATATCAAATTTAACTTTCAATATATCTGAGTTTTTAACCGCTTGTATTGGACTGGTGAGATAAGTCCGAGTGAGTCAGTAATTTGCGCCCGGTGAATAACATCGTAACATACTTTATTTCTAACCGAGTGGGCTGCTTCCAGGATAATTCACCTGTTGGGGAGGAGGAGGAGGTGTGGTGGGAGGAGATCTAAAAACTCTCCCCGTTTAAAGTCTAATTTTTGGCCATGTACTGAGTATATTCCGGTTTGTTCGCGCAAAGGCGATTAAGTGTGGACAAGGCAATAGCGTGTCGTGCCAAAAACGATTATGCGTCTGGGTGGTGGCGGCACAGGGACACATACACCCGCAGGGTCGTCATTTAGGTTTTCATCCAGAAAAGTGGTTTGACCGTGTCATCGAAAATTGTGATTGGTGTTCCGAGTTCTGGTTCTAATTCACGTGTCAACTGATTATGGCAGCAACAACAAGAACCGCTCACATCATATGGGGAATAATCGAAAATGACATGGATATATTAAATGGAAAATGAAAATTGCATATTGTTATAGAAAATCATATAGTGTTGGTAATAATAATGACATACCTCATTAAATCAATTCAATTCTCCGATTTCTCCTCAACATCAGTTTGCAAGTTGATGAATTAACGTCTTGAATTTTCAAAATAGTTGAGTAGAAACCGAGGTAGTAATAACAATTTCTATCAATTGATTGATGAACTAGCTGAACTACAATCGAGTATCGGCAACAAGGTCATCGGTAAATAAAGTTTACATCTGATCTTCACTAATGACAGGTTTTTGACGTCACTTTAAGAAATTGAAGATTTGCGAAACACAATGATTTGCCTAAAACTTTCGTCACTACCCAAGAAACTGAAATAATTAAAAATGTGCTACCAAGTTTCTGGCCTGCAATTTCAGTTGGTGACACATTTTTAATTATTTCCATTTATTGAGTAGTGACGAAAGTTTTAGGTGAGTTCATTGT
Source organism: Mycogona germanica (assembly GCA_034698785.1). Classification (NCBI taxonomy): domain Eukaryota; kingdom Metazoa; phylum Arthropoda; class Diplopoda; order Chordeumatida; family Chordeumatidae; genus Mycogona; species Mycogona germanica. Next base: position 25,709 of record JAQGBY010001132.1, read on the forward strand.
GTTTCGCAAATCTTCAATTTCTTAAATTAAATTAATTTACGTGAAACCGATTTGCTGCCCTTCGATTGCAGTCAATCAATCAATTTACATATTTCGTTATGGTCTTGCATTTTGTTGATTAATTTAATTTCTATGATAATTAGCTCACCCACTAACTGAATCTTAATGAATAGTATCGTATGGCAGTACAATTATTCAAGGCAATATGACGTTACAATTATTCAAGGCAAAAAGCCAAAGTAAGCAAATACGGGTATTTGATGTAAGTAAAAGTTTATCAAATTAATTAGTCAGTTGGTGCAGTTCAATAAATAAACATATCCCGAGGAATAAAAAACGCTCATGACAACATTTTTGGTTGTTTCTTAACCCGTTGTCTTCATGTTTCTTAAACCCACTTATCGTCTTTCTTATCGAAACAGCGGCATCCACAGCCCAGTGTCTTTCGCAAAGGAACCGGTAAGTACCCCATTTTCGTTTGCCAATAAAGCAGTATCTTTTTCTAGAAACATAATCGTCTCACTTAAGTGTAATAAAAATGGTTGACATGCTCAATATAAATGAATACTCATCAAATAATCATGATTATCAAAGGCAATCAAGCATTTACAATATTTGTTTTTCAATTTAATCGAACATTGCAAATGTGATGTCTATATCACGATTGATGAATTGGTACAGTGCAATTTTTAAATGTCTACGGTATAAACCATTCCAATGGGAAGAGTTCCATACCGTGATGGTGTCGTGTTTTGCGCCCAGCCTCTCGAAATCGCAACACATTGACCCCAAACTCTTATACAGTGACCGGGACATGTACACACACACACACACATATACTCGCATATTTCTACTAACCGTCATTCCTCTAACACCACATTGTATATAAAGTACAACCCATTGTGTTATAGGTCAGAATATTTGCTACCGTATGTCTAACTGCCGAATGAATATTCCCGAGAAAACGGGTTAAAACCAAACAGGTTACGAACGAAAAGTTTCTTTTCATTGATCACACATGTAAGATGATTTACTTAATCGATATCATTTTTCAAAATTATAAGCCGAACATTAACAGCATGAATTATCATTACTGCTTTTATTATAAAAAGTTGATTCGACTAAAACAGTAATCTTAATTTATCGTAAATGTGAGCTCATCTATGAAAACAAATCAATGGGCAAAAAACAATTGGAATAAATTCGATTAATATTGTTTGTACGCTCGCCCACCAAATTACAATTACAAATTTTACCCGCAAGCAGCCCTCAAGAGAAGTGCTCAAGACGGGGGTCAAAAGACCAGTTGAGGACAGAAATGGATTTATTTTGAATTGGGGGTGTCCAAGATAATTTTGGGGTCATCTGTAAACTCAGATATTTGTACTGTTGGACAACCAAGAGAGGTTTCCCAGAAAGTGAGTAGTCATAAAGCAGAGGATCCCTAGATCTGGATGCATGAATAATGCAACACTTGTCAACATTAAGTTGCAGTTGACATTCTTTACACCACCTAGTCAGGGAATCGAGATCCTTTTGAAGTTCTTCTGAGTCCTGATCACCTTTGACCTCGATGGAAATCGAAATATTGCCCCGGGTTGCAAATGACGTACCGTGGCAGACTGCCCACTTACAGGAAAGCAGCTTCCAGGTGGGAATGATCCCCGGGATCATCATCATTTAGCACTGAGAAATCAGGCGTACAGGCGTCACTGGTTCAATTCCTAGAGCTTTTCTTTTCTTATCATTTCCTGTTTCGCTATAATTGCAGTTGATATGAAGAAATATCAGGAAGATATTAAATCTGTGAAAGTAAATGTAAAGAAAATACGTATTTAATGTGTGAACCGGAGCAAGAGAAAAATCCTGGTTGGTGGCAATGAATGAGGCCTGTAGAAGAATACGAATGTTGACCTTGCCTTGACCATCACTTTCTTGGAAATGGAAAACGATAAGCTCGCTTGCGTAATTGCATTGTTGATTGTACTGTTGCAGGCTTCAGTCAGATGTATGTATATACCTGTAGACTCGTGAATCACGACCGCGTACAGATAGAACTCGGAGATAATAATGTAGGTATATTAGCTCATCATCAATCAATTTAGCAGTCTATTTGTACTAGGAGAACTGTAGTCGGGACGCCGCGCGAATATTAATCATGGGAAAGTTGTTTTTGTGTCGCATCCCGACCAGGGAATAGAAACTCGCTTCTACTGTACAAAATACGGCGAACTTTTTCTGATATTATTGGTTGAGTCGACTGGATAAGAGTTTGGACGTCATCTATTCATTTTGTCATTTGTTAGAAACGTTTTTGTTGTCATACGTGATAAATCCTTTTCATTTATTCAATACATGTACTCTGAAGCACTAAATTCTAAAGAGCGGAAATGCTGCATAGATATCAGCTTGCAAAATCGAATGTATTGAATTTTAAAATACATGTGGCTAAACAATTTTTTGATTTAACGAATTGATAAATTTGGTTATGTGCTGATTGGTGTTCATCTTCGGTTCTTGCATTAATTTATGGTTTTCATTTCGAATTTAGTTCAATTTATCATTTTAAATATTTCTAAGTCAGTGAACTGGGCACGTTAACACATCCAAAGTTGTATTCTTCTAAAAATTTTAGAAGTAATTTAGCAATATCACTCAAGCAATATTATCAATTACAGCTTTTATTTAAAATGTTTGATTTTCAAATTTTGATTCACGATAAAGTTCATAAACATCTTTCTTCGGTTCTCTACCTGTATGCCTATCAATTTGTAACAAATCGTTTATAATAAAACGAAAAACCAGTTTCCTTTTGCCTTTGTAGTTGTAACATAGCTTTCCCCCATGCCATATAATATTTAAACCATTTAATGTTCGACATGGTACAACGGCCTTTTTATTTGACCACAAATGCAGTTTACTTTCGAATGCTATTTTAGACAAAAGTGGAAGCCGATGAATTTGCACGTCACGATGAAAGTCATTTATCAACCAATTTATTGGTACGGCGAGTTAGTGTCCATTAAAACTAAAGAGTACATACAGGATATATATACTCGAGTATAAACGATACATAATGCTTTTTTTCGTATCGTGTAGTGTGACTTGACGTGTAGGTCCCCCCCCCCTCTGAACGTCATTTTAATATGTAAAACCAGACGTTGGAAGTCATTGAACTTTTGCATACGTGATGCATAATTTTTTTCTTTGGTGAATCGGGATCGTTGTCAACGCTGTAGAATGCTAATAGTGTTCGTAAGCTAACCACCAATGGTGATTGACAGATACACTGCAAACTCGATGCCTTAAAAAAAGGAAGCAAAATTGATTGCGGCTTGTCACGCGTTGACAAAAAATAAAAGGAAATGCTCAGGCATTTCCTTTTACATGTACAGTACTTGCACGAAACCACCAGAGAAAGCTTCAACAATTGTTATGTTAAATTGAAAAATAATCATTTTTAAAATATCTATTTGATTATTTTATGTATTTTAATATTGTTATTATAATTTTTATATTATATTATTATATTATATTATATTGAAAATATTATTCCGCTAATAGTATGTGGTATGGTGTGCTTGGTTGGAACTGTTATCTGGTTTACTTGGTTGTCTCGTGAAATCGACGACGTCATGCTTTTGATGTGGAGACGCAATTTTTTTTAAGTTTGAAGCGAAAGGGAGATTATCCAAATTTTGGTAACGGTTGTTTTATTATGTGATATTGAAAATTGAGATCTGAAATGCCGTCGCTAGCGAATTGTGGTGGTCTACTGAGGGTATGTCAAATGTTATGCTATTTTATTGAGCCGTTCGAGAGTTAGTCTCCGAACAGGAAAATCAAAATCTCTGTTTTATAATATAGGAGGATTTTAAATATTAAAAATCCAATCAACTGTAGTCAACCGCACTACAGGCGTTACGTCCCCCTCATGGTGCTTAGGCACTGGGCATGGGGAATGACCAGTACCACGGGATCGAAATTTTCGAGAGCCCGCGCCGGGAATCGAACCCGGGATCGCCGAAACCACAGTCATTCGCTAAACCAACTGGGCTACGACGAGTCGTACTGATGTGAGTAAATATGAGAAACAAAATATCTTTTTTACGTGTTGTGATCGCATAGAGATTCCGAGAATTAATTTAAATGCCAATGAACCAAATCTTCCCACCTTATCAATCATCCATCCACTCACAAAATTTTATTTACCCTTCTTGTCTTTTCGTGTGTTTGTTTTTCAAATTTACTACATTATTGTTCATGTAAACACTAATTTATTTTCGCTTTTATTGGCCCAGATACCGGTAAAATTATCTCATTTTTCATTTTTTTACCTTTGTTTTTGTAATGGAAAGTCTTGCGCAATGACCACCACCAATCTTTCACTTTTGCATAATGCACTCCTGGTATGTTATTACGTTGTCCCGTCGTACCTAACCCTCGCGTACACTTTGGTGTTTGTCGGGGCTAATGACCAGCGCCTATTCCAATCTCAGATCCAGGCCACGCCCCTCACACGCTAGCAATTACGCAAATTTGATGTGCGGCCGCAAACCGCCTATACGAGAATATATTGTCTAGAACGATCAACCGCGACGGAAAGCAAACGAAGCTCTGTTAAAAACAATATTAGGGGTCGGCGAAAGACGATGTGACGAGTGACGTCACTTTTTCCAAGTTGCCTCACGTCGAATAACGTCACATGTCGAAGAAAACGCAAACTCACTCCATTGTCGAATATGTTGTATATTACAGAATCTCCAGATGGCGCTGTCGTCGTCTATCGTTAGCACAAAATCTGAGTAAAATTTAGATTTACTTGTAGTTTATCTGTTTGATAACAGAAGAAATGTTGATTCTTTATTCAATTGGATGTTCAAAGACAGTGGGAAAAAATCGAAAACACGCAAAGTCCGAAATAACCATGACACCTTGCTAGCACCACCAGTGGCGGCAATTAGAACCAATGAATTGTCGCCCGTACGCTGTGTAATTCATACATCCAATATTGGATTCATGTGTTTGAATCCACAAACTCTCATTAATTTCTACGTTGATTGAGTTCCATTAACGACTTAATTTCTTGCAGAACTCAACAATGTGGCCATCGTTGAGGATGACATCAGGATTACAGACACAGTTCCGTATCTAAATGTAAGATTAACCTTTTACTAAAATTAATATATTGATGTGACAGCAAGTTTGTAGCAGTCGTTACGTGCATTTGGAGAAATAATCGTTAGTTGTCGAGGCTAAAAGAATATATTTAAATGGCGGTCTAGTTCCTGATTTGAGGTTTGGGCTTCGGATGAAAAATAATGTTCAGATCATTAACCCTCCGACAATGCCGAGAGAAGAATCTGCCAACTCACATCCGTTTAACGTGTCTGTTTAAGAAGCGTTAAAGAGATTTTCTTGCTGAAGCATATCGTCCTTAGATAAGAAATGTCTTCGATGATCTTTCAGTAATTTATCTGGTCAAATCAAATCAAAACAAGAAAGAATTACGGAAGGATAAAGTATAAAAAGAAATACGGGTAATCCCAGGACTCGACTGGGAGCAAGACGACGATCGAGACGACGACCCGTATTTCTTTTTATAATTATAAAAAGACGACATTTATCTTGTATATATTTGTTTTTCTGCGGTACATAGTTAGTTTTTAAGGCGCTGCCTATATTCTACTATGGTACAGTTAACGATATATCATACTATTTAGGATAAAGTATGTTTGGTGCTAATTAGGCACTATGCGAGGGGCACATTTTCACCAGTTAAAGTTATTATATTTTGAGACACTGTTTCAAAACCTCGAACTAACATGGCGTTAGAACCATTGTCTGCCATGTCAAAAGAAAGTGTGGATTTTCAATTAGCGTATTGGCTTTATAATTTATTTTTCTTTGCGTCCATCTTGTATATTGCAATACATGTATATGGTATAGACTGTACTTCAAAGTTAGGAGAACAGATTAATCGGTCGCATCACGTTAGCCGAAACCCTAGCGGATTTTATGCGAACAACAGATGTATTCGTATTTATTATTTTGTATGCTGGAGTCAACAGCTAAACCACGAATCAATAATTGAACGTTTGAGGCAACTGATATGATAAATCCATAAAGAAGATTAACAATGCCATTATGTTCCTCGAACTTCAACAGACACTTTATGTTTGACCAAGTTTTTAGTTGACCTCAGCCTATCTTTGAAGCCATTCTGATGGCTTTGAATGACGTCTATCTATAGGCTGATTTCTATGTAACATCTTTATAAAAAGATCAAAAGAACAGAAGTACAGAGTATACTCATTAGTCACACATAACTTTAATATGGTCAATACCAAACGGAGAAGAGAAGATTAATTGTTGGAAACTTTTCAAAAAGTCTCACTATTATCATTGGAAAAATCTCATAATTAATTTTTTCATTAGTTGAAGCCATTCTACGCTCATCTAGTTCATGCCATCTTTACAATTACAATATATACCCACAAGCAGCCCCGGATGGGACCTATGGCGGGGGTTGAACGACCAGTTAAGGACAAAGGTGTGGTTGTCCTATCCTAACAGGCTCTTGACTTGAGACTCATTTAGGCTATTCC
>JAQGBY010001133.1:0-32316 GCA_034698785.1 Mycogona germanica
CCAGCATCTTTTATTTCCAAAAAATCTTATTCATATTACGAACCCCTTGGCGTCACTACCCCTAATATTTTTCATAACATCCACGTTGAACTAAAAATAAGATGTGGTTTGGTTTTTTCTTGTTAAATGCCATCAATATGAATTTTCTGATCGAAGCCGAATGAGATAATATAGAAAATAATAGGTGTAACGCTGGACACGATGACAAGAAAGACGGCTACAAGACCGTTAATTAAATATGATACGAAACAATAGTTATTAATGGAATTTCAGAAAAGACAGCTTAATAATGAACATAGAAACACTACATAATTATCGACTGTATAAAAATTGCGTAAAAACGCAGTTATGACTGCGTCACGGACAAAAATAACAGAAATAATTTGAGATAACAAACCCTAGCATGCTTTCGGAAATACATCAAGGGTTGTCTCGCGACGCGATGAACTATTAAGATGAACCGGAAAATTTGAACTCGAAACGCGTGTTTTACGTAAACTTCAAATCATGATCCTAATGGCTTATGGTTACGATTTTATTTCTGATTCTACTCTATTAAGCTATCTCCCCTGTTAAAGTTTTGAAAATTTGCGAGAATGTTCTGCTTCACAAGAATCTCACCTAATCGAGAGTGGTTAGTGAGACTCTATGCTCAGCTAACCCCTTCTTTTAGTCGACCTAATTATGATCTTTTTTTTCGAGAACTATTCGAATGAAGTTTTGGAATTTCGCGTGACCTTGGGACAAAACTGTATTTGGCAATACTGTAAAACCAAAAAGAATGTTTTGTTAAAGAAATTGAAATTGTAAACGAGTGTGTTACACAGTACAGAGAGTGTATACATATGATACATTTCGTTTTTCAGTTGTGAATAATTAATTTATTGATTTTCAAATAAATTAATAGAATTAAATTTTTTATTTCCGATCAGCCTTTGACTATTTGGTCTGTGATATTTTTGCTGAGTGGTAATGACGTAATGTGAGCTCTATCCATTGTTAGTTTTAGTACTCTTTTTTTATAGTAAAAATTGAATTAAAATAATTTCTGTACATGTTTTAACTTTTTGTTCTTATGTTTGCGAAAATAGAAACTGGAAAGGTATATACAATTTTGAAATGATGTGTTTTTAAAATGTGAATAATAATTAAATTAAAAATATTTTTGGCAATTGTAGTTCATTTAAATTTAGACTATAAGTCAACTTAATAAATGAAAAGGTTGCTAATCAGCTCCAACGGGGAGAGAACTTTTCAATCGTAAAATGATATTTAGACCATTTTATATAAAATAAATTGTGAGGGTCCAAAATTGAGCAGGGGACAAATTAGCAAACGACAAACATATACCTGTATTTGGATTGGGATTCAATTTACTGGTTACATATACTGTACAGGTAGGTGTATGGAATGCTTGAAACCCCTCTGATTGGCTGTAATTTAACAACCCGTGTTTTTTTTTTAACTTGAGGCTGTCCGGTCAATGACAATAGGAAAATTCCAATCGTCCAGCCACCGGATATACCTGTAGTCTGTTATTGATCGTTTGAGAGAGAGAGCACGTAATGCATGAGCTGGCTACGGCCTGGCAACAAAAGTGTTTGGACTCAGTCGACGTATGCAACGAAGGGTGTATCCTAGCAACCGCTTGCTTCAGCCAATCACAATCCGAATGCTTATTAGACAGACCGTGGCTTTACGTCTGACGGTATCAATTGGAATAAGGCTATAGTTACACGACTAGAGCGTAGGATACGCGAGTTTCGCAAACCTTTACCGTACTTCCTGGTACATTGACGCCTTTTCTTTCATGTCGTTAAAGTCTTCTTTTTGTCGATAAAATATTATTTAATTATAATTTATTGGCTAATATCTTAATCCCTTACTTCTCCGTTTATATATTCGTACTTTAATTTATTAAACATGATTAGGAGGTGCACAAATGAAAGGAAATTTTATTGAGTATTTGCTCATTTTTTATTTAAGTTCGTAATGCGCTTCAGTGCTCGACAAAACTAAACTAAAATGTAAACAAATGCAAATAATATATATAACTACATAAATATTTTGCTCCTTTTTGACTTTGATCCGTTCGTAGTTCTAATTGAAACGATAAAAAATAGAGATCCATTATTACTTTTTCAAAATCATTTCAAATATCGCGGTATATTTGTATCGTACATGAGCGCCTCCTAGTGGCTACACACCATCAATCCATATCCACTGTAGACTCGGAACGATCTGATTCGAAGTTAGCGCGCCGTCCATTGCATTTGTCTCATTCGAGCCTCATACCAGTCACGTATCACGAAATATTAACGCGCCCACCAACAACAACACTGATCCGCAATCTGTGTTAACGGAGGATGTATCTCTGTCATCATTCTGTCGAATCGCTCCCGAGTGTGAAGGTCGTTTCTCATCTAGTGTTTTTCGCTTTCATCTGTCGGGTTCGATCGAAATGGATGCGTGTGTTCGCTGATTATTTGTTTAACGCAGCAGCAGAAACAATGGGGTGAAATATCATCTTTATTTATGCAAGTTAGTAGATCGCGAATGTGCAGTGAGCTAGTCCGCCCTACACCACCACCACCACTACCCAGGATTTGCCCTCATCTCCTAGGCCTATTTGTGGAAAAATACAAACCAGCAGTGCTTGAGCATAATTTACATCACCAGCGCCAGGTAAGAAAGACACTAGAAGAGCATTCTGCCCATTTCTCTTTCGTTTTCCCTTCCCCTAGAGCCAAAATCTGAATGAAAGATGAAAAATACTCAAGATAGAGCCTCAAATGTAAAAATTGATAGCCCATCGGCCATTTCTCGCCTAATCGCAATTTGTGGGGCGTTAAACATTTGGATGCTTCCTACTTCGAAGAGGTTCCATTTTTCAATGCGTTTTATCGGAGCGCCATCTGATGGCGTAGCTGAAATGTTTCACGCACCCCAATCTCGTTTCACATCGAAGGTCGGATGGGTAAATGTTTTTCTCCCTTACATAATAATATGCACATGAAAATGAAATGTCGGTTTTGTTTATGAATGTCTTTCTCATTTGTAAATATGTTTTGCATAAGAATTCATTCATTGTCAGTGAAATTGTGTTTCGACACACAAATTCGGTAATTCGTTTATTCCACTAAAACCCTTGAATCAATGAAACGACCTTCCACCCCGAAAATAGATGTTTCAAGGAATCTGAGATAAATGTATTTTTATTCGGCATGACAAGGGAACATCGATTTCATTTTACAATTCGGGTTTGCTCTCGTCTTGTAAACGTACGAAATCATTGCTGTGAATGGCTCCATTGGCTGATTACTAATTATTGAATTAAGTTCTTGAACATAGTGAATTTTTTAAACATACATACAGAGTACTTTACAGTACATGTACTGCACTGTACATGCTTGTTAAACTAATTTTTAATTCTACAGTACAAGAACACCGGTAGCAGGTAAAGTACATGTATGTATTCTTTGGTACACGCTACACATCTTTGTAAAGGTTTACCTTGAAACCAAGAAAACCTAGATGATCGAGGATCAGATTTTGCAGCCATGAACGTAACTTGTTCATGAACATTGTGCGTGTTCAGAAATGACATTGAAATTGATAATCCATAAGTTAAACCGATATCGGATCGTCAAAATTAATTTGTCGATCCGATGGGACAACTCTAGGCGTGATGCCAAATTGGATGTGGAGAGGCAAAGACGCGACTTCTACATATCGACCCCATCTATCTTCACTTTTTTGCCGCCTTCCTGCGGTCGCTCTATGCTCGTCCATGTACGACAGAGGCCCAGAGGGTGTGTAATCCATTCATTGCGCGCTCGCTCGATCTACGAAAATCATCGATTTTTCGTTCCCGACCTTGAAAACAGTGAATGAGATCTCTCGCTGGAATGAGCGTTGTCAGCCGCTGGATTAGTCCAGGCTGGGGGGTGGTCGGAGTCCTCCATCCCATTAGGGGGTGGGGTGACGGGGTATGCCCCCCTTTAAAAAAAAAAAAAAAAAAGTGCAAACTGGGCGTTAGCGCCGCAGCTCGCTGGCATTTTATTTCACCGTGTCCCCCCCCCTCGGTGCATCTTCTATATATCTAGATATTTCGTGCACTCACACACGCTACATTTAACTACGCTAATAAGCGGGATACACGAGCAAATGAATTTGATACGGGCATTTGCGACTCCACTTATGGGCGGGCAGTGTCTTGTCGCAATTGACTTGCGCATTCTCGCATTGGTTCAGGAAATGAATGATACCTGTTGTGTAGCTGCCATAAAAACTATATGTATTTTTTTTGCTGTTACAGCTTATTACACCGAGATCCTACTACCACGAGAACTGTCATCCACGACAACAACAGAGCAAACATCGAAAACAAATAAGTCTGAAATATTGATGATTGCTTTCTAGTAAATGCGTATGTAAGGACGTACGCTTGTATAAAGCAAAATGCTACTATGAGTATACATACAGCAGAAAATGAACATTGCTGGAATGTTATTGAAACGGGGTTCGATCGTTGGTGAAATGAAAATGAATTACGGAATAAAATATTCTCAAACCATTGAAAAGCCTTACAATGGAGCTAAACCAAGTCTTACGACATTAATTCCGTTCCGTCTATGCGATTTCAAGGACTTTCTCTTTCTACCCCCGCAATTTTTTTCTTCTATTATTTCTGTTCGCCCACAACCATCACCAACAAACGCGTTTCATATCAAAACGGCCAGCATCAGCGGCAGCCGATCGATACGGGATCCATTGGTGTGACGCACGCCGCGCCGGTCGACCACCAGGGGGCGCCGCACCGTTTCCCCAGTCAATGGAGGGGAAGGCGAGATGGAGAGAGAGTGAGCGAGCGCTGGAATAACAATATCGGCGCCGCGCCACTACCCCTACCCATCCCCCTCCCGGTGATGACGCACTTGCATCTATTACGTGCACGGCCAGCCAATGGCAAATCTCTAATGGCGTGGGAGTTGGTGTACATACGCTCGTATGAACGCGATCCTTGACATTGAAATTGGAATGGTAGCGCCCCCCCCCTTCCCCCTGAGATAGACAACCACGGTTAAGGTCTAGGTGAACCACCGACTAGGTTGAACCGTGTTGGCGGGGTTTTCCTCTATTTCTCTTGTCATTTTTATTTTTGAATATTGGAAATAGGACTGCGCATCCTGATTGTAATGCGTTAGTACTTACTGTCACGTTGTAGTGTATCTACATAAATAGATTGGGATTCTCAACGAAGGTCCAATTCAGCGTGTATGCTTATTCCAAGCACACTTAATCAAGGTGCGTTTAGACATTGAACAGAATCGGCACGCGCCGCTCGTCCGTGTTTTGACAAGAAAACACTGGACGTTCTCGAATGAGATTCCTCCATCTCAATTGTGCTTGAGAGGGCACGTTCCACTTTTAATAAGATTCGAGCACGTGATTTGTATCGCTCGCGTTGGACACGATCTCAAAGGACAATTTGCCCCAATCCCATCAAGCACATTTGAAATTTCTCAAGCAAAGCATGCTTACCCTGATTAGAAAATAATATCCTATGGGCGCTTCGCTTTGTCACTGGATGACCACAACTCGTCGTTTGGCAGCTGTTGGTATGTTGCAATTGCCACAGTCCGCCAAGTCCCAGTTTACCGTCAGGAGCGTGTACAACATAAATAATAACCTGACAATATTTTCCAAACATCGAAACACAGAACCGCAACCTTCCAAATTATTCTCTAACGCCTCCAGAGGGCACCAGTAAACCAAATCTGCATAACGACTGGTGGGGAATTTGTCGTCGGCCATTTTGTTGAACGGGTTGTTGCATTCTCGACGGGGAATAACTTTTTTTTTTTGGATTGAACACTGACTGAGGACAGTCTCCTGTTTTTGCGCAATCGATTATCCCCCTCGCCCTTCAAGCCAAACCATTTTTGCCAGTCGTTAACGAAACAGTGGAACTGCAAAACGGATGAGCGAGCTGCCCGAATACAAACGACGAGGGTTTCACTTTTACCTATTGGGATCTTGTAGACTTGTATAAGGTAAACAGAACCTACCTGTACAAAACTTCTTTATTTTTCCCTGTTTGTCGCTTCAGAATCTCCTGCAACGTTTCTTTTTTTTAAATTTAGTTAATTTTCTTTTGATCGAGCTATACAGATTATTTGCTTGGCAAGAAAGCGCAATAGATGTTCAGAATATATTTTTAGGAAAATTCGTGCAACCAGAGGACGTATTTGGGCATTTTCCCCTCTAAGATCTATTACAATTGAAATTAATTTTGATTGGAACTCTGAATTGTCCGTCCCAGTAAGCTGTCTTAAGAGAACTGATGTCTTTTATTCAAGAAATGTTTTTTTACTTCTTAATATAAGTTTTGGCGTAGAAACGCGAAATTGAGAAACTGTTGAAAAAATCATCCTGGCTCAGTTTAGATCCTGGTTAGATAGGTTTTGTCGAGCTCCGGGAGAGCGAGTTTTCCTGTTTTTCTTCTCTGCTCAACCATCGGCTGCCTACAGCCGGTTCGGAGGCTAGCGATCGGAACTCGGGTCGGTTCGAAGTATTTTGGCTCCGACTCAATGCCACTCCTGTCGCTGGTGATGCCCGCTCGGCGAACAGGAATGTGGCGAGCGCGTTTCCTGGGTCGTGCAATGTTTGGTGGGAGTGTGTGTTTGAGAGAGAAAAAGAGGGAGATAGACAGTAGGGAGTTTAAAGATAAAATTCACTGATGCTCTACGCGTGGCGGCCTTCTCCATCAGCATCGTTCTGGCAGAATAGTGCTCAGTATGTATACTCAATACCACCTTAGTAGTTAGCGTTCAATATGATTTGATAAGCAGACCAAATCGGAACAGTTTATAATAATTTAGCAGCTTACCCAATTTCGTCGATTTCCAAAAAAGAGGGGATGTATCTAATAAAGTGAACTAAGTTTGGAGTTTTTTTTAGAGTGAGCGTGGTTATGTTTTACGGCAAAAGTTATGAGCAAGTAAATTGTTTGCGTAACGAGATTTCACATTTTTTCTATTTCCTAACTTTACATCTCACAACCCTCCAAGAGGATCGGCCCGGACATTATGTCTAGCCTAGGCAGTGATGGTTAACGTCTTTCTGCTATTTTGCAAGCACGAATCTTATTCCGACGGAAGGCGAACATAGTACTTTCTCTCGTCCGGTAACTTCACAGGTCTCGGACGTTGCAGACGCTGCTGGTCGCTTTCGCTTTGCTGCCCCCGTGAATAGGGGGATAGGCAAACAGGCAGTGCACATGAGACGTCCGTTGAAGTCGATGTTCAAGATCATCAGATGCCGACGTTTAGCGATTAAATGAATGGCTTTTATTCGTCCATATTCTGTGAGTTGTTGGAGAATCTATTTTCGACCATCCATTCATTCTGCAGCCGCTAACCTCGCCACCATGTCATCACGTAATTGTTTTCTTGAATAGAAACATTGGCAAATTGTGACTGGCAAATCAGAATCTACGTTCTAAATGTTTTATAAGAGTATTCCAACTTTAAAAATCGGAAAGAACAAAAAATTCTACGACCACGTTAGTTTTCTGTTAGTTTTTATTAGAATTTGGTATTGTCGTATGTGCTTATTTATGATCAGATTTTGGTTGCTAGAAAATGATTTCGCTGCCCCGAAAAAAAGTCATTATTGTTTTTAAAAAATATGAAATTCTGAGTAGAGTTTTGTCGTTACTGCCCTCGTAGCGATCGACGGAATATTGATCGTGTGTGACGATCGATTTGTCGTTCCCGTGTTCCACCGAGGGCGGGGTCACCGTCAAAATCGAGGACAGCAGACTCGTTACGCTTCTTTTGTGTTCACCGGTGGTTTTGCTGTGTGTGTGTGTACCGGTGGCTGGTGGTCGCTTTGTGGGTTTCTGGGTCTCCCTAGAATCTGGAGCGACAGTTATCGATTCCGCGTTGGATCCCTGCTCGCTGGGAACGAATGGAGACGTGTCTCGTTTGTGGAACCGTGGCCTACAATCCTGACCCCTTCCCCATCACCCATCCACCTTTGCCGTGCAATTTTTCATCTCATCTGACATGATTCGTGGCAGATTTTGTTTGGCTGACAAGTAATTGACAATCTTGAAAATAATGGAATATTGGCTCCGGTGAGGACGGTTATTGGTACCCTCTGTTAGTCGATGGTTGGCGAACTGTCTGTAGATCTATTTTTTAGATTTTTTGCGGCGCAACCTGCCATCGCCTGCTAAATGAGAAAATGAGCGCCACCTAGGGATGCAGGCACTATAATCGATCGATTGATTTCTCTTGGGATTCTGGGATTTGGGACACAGCTGAATTGTGTTGCCGGAGAATTTGGGCTCAAAATCCTCCATGGGGCGTGTCACGGTTTGTATCGACAACGTTCTACGCCGGTATCTGTTCGTAAAATGTTGACCGGAACAGAAACTAGGTTGCCTACCCGAGCTGGAGTCTCTTTTAAAAATTTGTTGTATCTTGGAACCGCGCCAAAATCGATATCGCGTTTTGGAATGTGTAGGGCATCACTCTGCCACCCCTCGACACCTCCCTCAAATTGCTTTTTACTCTACTACTTTTTCCTCTATGAATGCCGTTGTTTAATGCCATAAGGTGTTACCCAAAGTGACATACATATATATTTTAACACAAATTATGGGCATTAATTTCGAACCTTTTTGGCAAATTGAACGAGCTGGGCCGAATGATAAAAACCGCGCCGCCACTCTTTTGATATCGCTTAGCGCAGTTGGCAACCGTTATGGTTTGAATACTAAACGTCGGGACGTACAACAAATGTGTCGGAGTCGTGTGAGGGGGAGGGCTGTTAAACAGTGGCTATGCAGGCTATTATGTAGGCCCGTGCCACCACAGGTTCACCAATTTGTCAGAATTCATCGAATCTCAATGAAGATGCTCGCCTTGTGATAACAAAATTAGGTTATGACTTACTTTCATAGTCATCAATTGTTATTTATTATATTGCATAGTCATTTTTTCTCTCTTGGCATGCTTCTTATGATGTTAATTCTTGTGAATTTTCTGAAATGTTTCCCAGCTTTTGGGTAACTATTTTCAGACTTCTAATAATTATCCTGACTTGGCTATTCCAATGCTGAAGTAGCCAAAAATACACACTTAAATTCAATTCATTTTAAGTCGAACTGAAGAACACATCCAAGCTGAAGAACACATCCTAAAGCATTAAGTCCCCTAGTTACATTGGTCGAGCATGCTTCTTCATCTATAAGCGTTCTTGACCAAGGAGTCCGGTTGCACGCCTGAGCAGGGTGCGATTATTTATTGAACAAAATCGACCTATGACAAGAAAGTGATGGCCGTTCTCGAATGGAAATTTGCCCATCTCAAATGTGCATTTGAATTTCAAGTGTGCTGGTAATGGGTGGTTGACCTTCAATACTCTTTGGCCAAATCATCGGTATTTCAGGAAAGTTTCTACGATTGCGAAGTCACATTGCTCCAATCTCCAGTACTGTTCAAATTTCTCATGCAAGTGGAAGCAGGGTCCCAGTTTAACTATTAGGGGTATACGCTAAAATCGTCTCTGGCACCAAAACTACGGTGCATGTTCGGTTGTCCAGAATCTCAGCGCCATCTATACTCTGGGTGTAAAACCTTTTCAACTGACATGTATCTTATACATTACTTTGAAGGAAATACTGATATGCACGTACTATTCATTCGTTTAGTTGGACACCTATTCATTTAGTTTATATTTATTGTCTTGGCTGGGCGTCCCATCCAGTTAAGAGGCCCCAGTGTCTCCGATTCAGCTGGCTCGATGGAATTTTCACTTGTTTCGTTCTTGTGGATTTTTTTCTTTTTTGTTTTCTTGGCGAGCTGCTCGTTTTTCGCCTTCATTGACGTCAATGCGTGGGCTGGCGCCGTCGCCGCAACTTCGTCGATACGTTACGACTTTCGGTAGAAGCAAGGGTTGCCGACAGGTGTCGTTGGACTGATTGAAGGGCAGCGTCGCGCGACTGACCTTTGCTCGCCCCTGGCCTACTACCATCTTATTTTTTATATATCATGCCCACAACTATACTGTATATTTCTTAACGATTCACTTGATTATGTCGCATGAGAAAAATAAGGGAGAATTCAGTTTCCATTGACTAGCTTCTGTCGGAATTGTGTGCGGCGTGATTATGATTTTATTCGGGAAATCAAAGAATTCAATCATCGATTCCGAGGGAGTCCCCCCTTTCCAAATTCACACAAAGAAAATGTACACATTGTATATATATCTTTAGAAATAAATCTCCGTTCTCTCTCCGTAACCAATAATTTTATGTTTTCAACGACTATGTCTCGTTTTCTTCGGTCTCTACGCATCGCAGCTGATTCCTATTTGTCAGGAGCCGTAAATCCAACCCCAACCCAAAACTAGTGGAACTCCTTCGTGTGTGCCGTACAAGCTCGGCGCTCACCAGTTGGCCACTCTCTCCCCTCCATCCATTGAAATGCTTCTGGCATCATTGACTGTGACTCTATGCCATTACTTCTTCTGGAATGGGTTTGCGGTATTTTAAGAGTATTTTTATTGTACGGAAGGGGGGGGGGAGTATGTTAACCGATCACTTCCGGTTGTTGCATCAGTTTAAATGTTTTTCATGGTGTTAAATTGTGGAGAAAATGGTAAAAAGAAATTCTGTCGAAAAACTATGAGTGCTCGACGCCATGTAGCTGCACTTTAGCACATTTTTTTCTCACAAATTAAAAGATTCTCGAAGATTCTTTTTAAGCGCCCTGCGCTAAACTTAGCCAGTGTCTTTAAAAGTTGATTTTAGGCTCCAGGATCTTGGTTTTGGTACGTTTAGGTATCTCTGGTAGTTGCTAGAACGTACCAGTACCAAAAATGCAGACAGATTAAAATTTATTTTACTGCCCCGCACATTGATAACATCTGAAACTAGTTTGACATATTTATTATTCCTGATGAAGCATCTCATTAAGATTCTTCTAAAAAGTGTCGTTTCGTTAAAAAATATGGTACATGTGTAACCGAAACAAGCGTTGTGGAACGTGATTAGAATTTACCATGATATCCATCCGTAAAGTAAATATGTAGAGCGTGATGCCCTGTCGCTTTTCAGTTTGCAATTTCGAGGCACATGTGTCTAGTTCAATGTCAAAAGGAGAAACTAAGTTGCCCTTGTCCTAGCCTAGCCTTCACCAATTCGATTCAGTTGCAAGTAACGTATTTTCAGGTAATCGTGTTGGTGCACTTTCGAAGGGAGGGAGTGACGTCAATGAATCGGGCCATCTAGTATATCTCTCGTATATTGTAAACCATAGAGAATACAGTGTTGTTGGGTATCTTCTGTTTTTACAAATGCAAGCGTGTATATTTGTTTAAACGGAACTGTATAGAGATCCGCACACCGAAAAGTCTTGTGCGCTTTCATCGTACGTCGAAGCGCAAATAGACGCGAAACGAATTTCGCACATTTTTTTTTTTTTTTTTTTTTTAGTTTCCATCAACTGTAGTCAACCGCACTACAGGCCTTACGTCCTCCTCATGGTGCTTAGGCACTGTGCGAGGGGGAACATTAGTTCTGTTACGAATAGGACTGCCTGGCATGTTCTTTTTAAACTCTTATTGAATACATGGTTTATGCGGGGCTGTCAAGACATAAATGGCAGGCGTGTTCTGTGCCAATACCGCTGATCCAACGACTGGAGGCGCCCATGGCAACCCAACGATTTGGGCGGGAGTTTCGGAGTAGTTCTTAAACTAATCGTGTGTATTTTTGGTGTCCATCGCAAAAGTCATTCCATCAGTCTCTCCTCATGAAGTATGCTTCTAGTTCAGGCGCAGAATTGCAACAAAGGAGCAACTGGTCCAGGTGGGCACCACACATCATCACGATGAAATCCTGATAAAAGCGCCCTCGTCGTTGTCTAACAGGACAACTGTACAAGTCAGCCTCTGGGGATTTGTGACGTGATGCCAAGATCCTAGTCTCTCCTTCTGAACTTGACTCATCCGTGCGCGCGACCCCATCTCTCGTCTCTCGGGACACACCAATTAACACTCGGTGGCGCCTTTCCGTTTTTTTGAAAAAATGTCCCCCGCGTATTGCGTACTTTCGTTATGGAGCCGGTTGACAGACGAGTCTGGTGCGCTAGGTATCTGGTTGCGAGGGCTGAATATTTTCGTGTACTGTGAGTGGGTTGCGTTTGCCAGAACGTCGCGGTCCTTCCGGTTTAGTTTGATATTAATAATCTGTCGAGTCGAATTAGATATTTTTATCTCACTCCTCGTCACTCCTTGCGCACGCACCTGCTGGCCAAAGAGGCGTGAGGTTAAAGAGCGCCGTACGAGGCGCTCTATTTCATATTCCATAGGCCATCTTTCATATTCATGTTTTTGTCATTAATATGTCATTAATATTTCATGTTCCTATCCAGTTTCGAAACTATAATATGACGTAACTTTCACACAAATGAAGCTGACTAAACCTGATTTTCCATTCCTCAGCTATTTTGTTGGAGTGCGTTACCGGTAGGTGTGGCGATAGTTGCTCCCAAATTGAATTTGGGATGTGCAACGGGAGTTTTTGTGTTGGTTATGATTAGTAATATTTTATTTTTGCGGGCTAGATGCATTTTTTGGCCTATTTGTAAAGATCACCATGCAAAGCGAAAAGGTTTTTTTCTTTTGCTGCTGCCAACATAAATTACAATATCAGCACTACTTGTCACAAAGAGTAAACGCAACCTAGTCTCGACATTTAAATTGGCGAATGTCGAGATGCTCTCAAGTACAATCCAACGACCTGGAAGGTCTAGAAGTAATCTGCCCGTAGTGTGTGGGACGGTGGCGCTCCTCCTGGTTGCTACTAGATGGCGACACCGACACTTTTGCCTTGAACAATCAATTGCGTTTGTCCGATGCTATTTCTAATCGAACAGCTGATTCAGGCGAGAGGCCGGAGAAGGCGAGCGCGATATGTCAGATAGGCGATTTGCGCAATGTCACTTTTAATGGGGGGTGCGGGTTGTCTGCGTCCTCTGGGCGTCCGAGCCCCGGCCCGGGCCCGCACCGAGACCAGACGATATCGGATGTTGCTTTGGTGTCGACAGCCAGCTTGGCGTCGGCCACGCATGGTCACGCTCTGCCCTTTTCTTAAGAGCTGCTGGTTCTGTATACAGTGTAGGCCAAAAATAAACTTTTCGCTAGAAATTTGATCATAACATCTTTAATTTATTCCATTAAAATTGGGCACGAATGTTGGTCTTTACTTTCTTTATCAATTGGCCTCGCGCACGTGCAACTCCGTGACGTAATCATTCGAATTCTTAAGGTTCAAAGTGACGCTCGCATGAGCAACTACTGTGTTTTATCGTCTGTTTTTCTAATAGTTTCATAAATTTCTTGTCTCTAAAAGCAATCTGCTATTTTAAAGTCAACGACTGGCCTTGGTTTTGTTACGAATATCGCATGAAAAGTGGTCATGCATTTAAAAGAAATCTAATTATTGGATTTGATGTTCCCACAAAAGTATCAATTATTCGCATTATAACATTTCCGAGGGTTCAAAATATATTTTATTGCATGGATAGAAAATGGACTATGTCAAGGCTGTAAATTAACGAGATATTTTGTTCCGAGATTGCAGCGCCGTTTTGACGCTTCAAGTGGCCCGTGATGAATACATTCGATGTATACATTCGATAGTGAACTTTGTCACAGTCTTCATTACAGGTATCAACGAGATTCAGATTGGCCACCTCGTCTCGATTGAAACTGTAAGTACATGTATGCGTGATTCGCATAGGTGAATTGAAATGATAATTTGTGGTGTTTGGTTTGGTAGTCAATGGTTGCTGCATATATGTGCGCCGCAGTTTTTTTCTCATGAATTTCGTGATTTCAAATTTCCTCAAGCTGGGGGTGCGCTCAATCATATAGCTCATGAGCAGGCGAGCTGATCTGTTGAAACTACTCTCTCTGTATTACTTGACCGACTGCGTGAATAACGCGCCCTTAACTCGAGTGACTTCTAAACTTTTCGGTTTGGAAAAAAGAAGTGGGCGTCGATGTGATAATTCTTTTCGTTAAATGTCCTGTTTGCCTTTTGATGGTGAAGGTCGTTCAGGTCAGACTTCAAGGCTATTTGGAGGACTCGAGACCGCGGTTAAGACTTTATAGAGTGATAAGGTAAACTCAGAATATTTTTTCTCAACCGGCACTGTGTGGGAGGGAGGAACGGGGGCGCGTATTCATTCAAAGCAAGATGGTGACACATTCGTGAATAATTACGTTTCCGTCCTGGCGACAATTACGTTTCGGTACATACTCCTAAGACCTCAGTCAAAATTGAACACCACTCATCACGGGATTGACTATCTGGATGAATGGGATCAATATGGACGAAAGGTTTAAATAATTGCGAGCATGTACCGCTAGGATCACGTTGCATCTCACTTCTATAAGAAATGTGTTTTTACATCTTATTTTTAATAAGCTTTTTTATTGCCGTTGATAATCAACCAGAGACCAGACAAACAGGACAGGCCACAGGTCATACGGTCGGTATCCTTTAGCCACTTTAAAAAAAGAGGCAGTAGGCATCAGGAGGATCTTTCGATAATTCAACGTCACGGTTGAAGTGAATAGTCAAAATGTCTGATAGACTGGTCTATTCAATCATTCAGTGCATTAAAATATATCATGCGTTTTTTTAGAAACAAAATATTCATGAGTTGTCGTTGCGAAGCAACAGGCAAGGAAGGACAAGGACATTCTTGCCACCTATATTCGGTAGAAACACTGGTTCATCGGGCCGTAAGTGGCGCCACCTGTGGTGTGTTCAATTGTTCTGGCAGCGTCTGGCACTGTGTCGACTGTCGTATTCGTTGAGTGTGTCGGGGAAAAGGTTTGGGCAAAACGGATTTGGGTTGACTGATTACAGATTATTATCGAAATGAGGCGAGACTGAAGTCCGTATCCGATTTTAAAGGGTAGACAAAGGTTGCGTCATTGCGTCTATCATCTCATTATCTTTATGTGTTATGGCCGCAACGTGTTCCGAAAACTTATTTTTTTATCGTTAAGAACAACATAAAAAATGCTCAGTAGGATCTGCAGACAGGAGTTGACTGCAAAGCAGTCACTTTTTTTTTAATATTAAATATTCAGTTATATGTTTGCCCTTGGTGTGCTTATTTGCGAATTTATGAAGTCAAATTTTAGGAGTTGTAAAAATGCGTTTTTGGCTTGCTGAATCTTGATCGAGAAAAGACACGACATACGAGTAGCTTTGAGAAGCTGTCGATTTTGTATTTATTTATTTATTTTTTGTCATAGGCAGCAGGAGTCCCGCACATGCTAGTGATCGAACGTTTATTCATTTTAATGAATTCATTCCATCTTTACCTCGAACCGAACTCATTCAGCCAACACAGATTCTCATAACACACAATATTGACATTCACGGGCAATATATACATATTTATTATGAACTAGGTCAACATTGCTTAACATAGCGTATCATAAATAACAAAATAATTATCCTGCCAATTTTATGTTTTGTCTCCCAATGCTAAATTATTCAACATGAAAATGTGTTATTTTCTGAGCAGTTTCCTTAGCGCCTTTTTTTTTTGTTAATCGCTTAAATGTTTACTAGCACGCGAGTAGATGTTTCGAGGCACTGCACCGCTTCCGACATCCCGTAAAGTGTCTTAAGATGGCATCAAATCTGTTTACGGGGTTGGTTAGCACATGGAGTTTGAGTGAACAAGTCAGTGTAAGTCGTCCGCCATTGCGCAACTAAAAAAAACCGCATTCAGTCATTCACAGAACCCAACATACTTGGGGGTCAGGTTGGCAGATTCTGCACTCTCCAGCTCGTTCTCCGCACAAAACAAACAAATCGAACGTAGAGTTGAACGGCTTCTTCTGAGTTCTGCTGTTTGAACCCGCACCGTTGACTGCTTCCGAGCGCGTATGACGCATGAATTACTTACTACACACGACATGGGACCACCATGATCAAAGCAATATACGGTAGACTTAGCTAAAGGCATAAACACAAAACGCTCCAGTTTCTATTATCTTGGTAATTTTGTGGTCGCCATTAAGTCTTGTGGAGTGAAGGATGATAAACGCATTGATTCATGAATCAGTAATTTGTAAACAAATGTTATCTGTGGTGCTGGGTTCAACGCCGAAACCAAGATAGCTCGAACTCTTACTTAATTTTAAGAAAAAATAATCTTTTATGATTGGTTTTTGTTTCAAAGTTCTCATTTTGATTAAGTAGATTTCAGAATAAGAATTGATTAATGAATTTAATTAAAACATATTGATTTTGCACAAGAGTTCTGGCTTTATATTGCCCAATTGAAAGTGTGAATGGTAGTCAGTTATATGTAAAAATATTCCAGTTGTGGATCTCGCAAGAGTTACCGCTAACTACGCAAAGGTTCGTGATTGCACAACTCTTTTGAAAATTAGTCGTTTTTCGCTATTCTATTTCAATTTTAATGTGCAACCTTCGCCGGTTTCTCGTAGATTTGAAATCCAGTATAATCGGCTTCAAGTGAGTTCAGTAATCAATCACGCGTGAAATGTATCCACTGCGACGTTTTCAATTCAAGCTTGCGCCAATGTTCGACAAAGTTGTGTTCTCTTATCATGACTATTGAGCAATATTATTGATGACGTCATGTGCTCGCCATTTAGTGTCGTGCCAGTGCGTTACAGACTTAAGTCGGTTCTGAAAGGTTGAATTTCGTAATTTTCCTTCGCAGAAAGGTGATTTAAAAAAAGTGGAATCGCACTCGAGCCTTGACCGTGTCCAAACACGTGAATCTCTGTATTTTATAATACAGACACTTGAACCTCCAACGACCAAAGTCTTATCGGCAACGTCTCCAAGCGACTCCAAATAGTAATTGTAAAGGAAGTGCTCTTGATTGAAGTGTGGTGTTAAAAAAAATGTAAAGTTGATACCGGTATAGCCTTTTTCCATTTTGACTCATTCTTCGAAAACCCTCACCTTGGGCTTAACTACCGTGGGAATAAAATACGAAAAATTTCATATTCATTCGTATTTACAGTAACAGTAAGATGAATCGAAAACTCTTGCGCAATTACAGTAGTAATTTCCAATAGTCCAAAAGAGCAGTTTTTTCTTCTCAATATAGCTTTGTCGAATGAATATGTTTGACTTTTGACACCACTTTCCACGACATCGGGAACTCGAAACGGTTGGTCAAGGCGGTTGGTCTGCTCGATAGTCCAACAAAAACGTCAGAGGTCTTATATATAAAAAATCGCCTTGTACTTTATTGTTCGACTAGCGTAGTCAAACAGTCATAAAAATCGAAAATTATGAGTTTCAAAAGTTTCTTAATTATACCGAATTGAACTTATTAACCAATAACTAGGTGCTTTTGGAGAACGAACGTGCTTCGTGTTCCTTGGCTATCATGAAACCAACGCTGTTGAAATATTCCCAAAAGACCAACATTTGTTGTCCATTAGTTGTCGCATAGAACGTAAATAATTAACATATAACTTTTACATTTGCAATAGATTACTTTTAGCGTTTAGATTTTTTGAATTGTTTTGTTTTCGCGAGAAAATAATTCCAATGCATTCAGAAGCTCATCAACCGTTGCTTCCGACGAATCGATTGCATGTGATGACCATCAGTAGGGTCGTATGATGGCTTTGGCACGCCAACACCATTTCCAACAATGGCAAGGACAGTGATTTTTTCCCGACCCCGTACACGTCCAGACTCTCGTAATCCAGCAACAATGCGAAAAAGCTGATTATGTAACTCAGTCGAGTTTTATTAGATTGGCGATTGCGTTGTCGACCTTACCCTTGGCCACATACACGCGGCGCTACCCTTGGTGGTATAACCGCTCTGCTGCCAGCCTGTTCGCTTGTTTGACCGCCCACATGGCGGCAGCCATCACCTGGTGCCACTGCAGACGAGGCCGCCTAACCCCGAGCTGAACTGTGATGGCTTTACTGGCAGTCTTGTCTGGCGAGGAGCAGTCATAAAGTTCTCGGAGAGTACTGGTACTGGGAACGTCAAAGAGGGACATAATCTCTCTCAGTTCTATTCTTGCTGTCATCATCCGAATCAAAATTTCGGGAATCATTGATAACCGGATACGACGAACAGACTTCGAAGTGACTGCCATAAATTGAAATATTCATTCCGAATGTATCCGAACCGTAATAGAAGATTGGCAATGCTGATAACTAACGCTCAATGTTTTATTATTATTTTTATTTAATCAACGTCAAAATAAGAGAAATAGTACTGAAAGAAAAAATACATACAAGAAAATAAGATTAATGTGTTCACAATATTCGAGGGTCCCTCAATTTCAGTTTGTTAAAAACATGTTTGGGGTTTTTTTTTTTTTTTTTTATCATCAACTGTAGTCCACCGCACTACAGGCCTTACGTGCCCTCTTGGTACTTAAGCACTATGTGAGGGGAACGACCAGTACCCCGGGATCGAAATTTTCGAGAGCCCGCGCCGGGAATCGAACCCGGGACCGCCGAAACCACAGTCAGTCGCTTAACCAACTGGGCTACGACGAGTCGTTAGTTTCAGCAATAATTTTGGGGCTTTATCCCTCCTAGCAAAAAAATTGAGCTGTTATACTGAAAGATTAAAAAAAAATTTGACTGAAGAAAAAATTAACATAAGAAAACAATAAAATAGGCAGATATAGATAAATTTATGCTCAGTTCACACAATTTTGATCCATGGAAATATTTTGCTTTGAGCAGAATAAGCACTTGACATGAGGTGAAAGATATTAAAGCCACGCACGTAAATGTGTTTGTTGGCTCATAACAAAATAACACTTCTTTGAGTCAAACGTCATCGTGTAAACCTTGCTTACAACAAAACATCTTGTGCGCCGAAATTGAACTGGACTCTCGCAAGTCGATCGAATGTCGTAAATGGCCACCCCCACGTTTGTGGTGACGTGACTCTCTCCCTTTGTTGATTTCGGGGGCACGTAAGCTACGTGCAATATGCAGTGGCAACGTGTAACACGCGGGAGCCGCTGAACTGAGAAGTCCTCTCAAGGATCGGCGCCGAGAGAGCTCTTAACATGCTAACCTACATAATGAGGCTGTGGGTGGTGATAGAGAGAGATACAGAGAGTGATGTAAAGTTGTAAACAACAATAACAATAAGCTGTTGCCGTCAGTGCAATATTGGCGAAAACAAGAGCGCGTGTCAGGACTCAAGGCGAACAGATAACGGTTTTCTCCGAAGAAGAGCATCTTGCAATGTTTTCCTGCGAGACATCTGATTTGGGTGTGGTGGAGGGGGCGGCCAAAAGGACTCGAGGGACGAAAAGGAAAAATATTTAATGCGATGCCAATTTTCTCCAAATGTTTGATGAGAACTTTGTACGACTCGTCGTAGCCCAGTTGGTTTAGGCGGTCCCGGGTTCGATTCCCGACGCGGGCTCTCGAAAATTTCGATCCCGGGGTACTGCCTAAGCACCATGAGGGGGACGTAACGCCTGTAGTGCGGTTGGCTACAGTTGATTGGAAACAAAAAAAATCGTTTCAGGAATATTTGATAGAATTTGACATTAAAATTCAAAATTAATTTTTAATGTTATTAAAAATTAATTTTGAATTTTTCTGAAATTTTATGCGACATTTTGTTTGTTTGCCAAAATTTGAAGTATCAACTTCCCATTGTTTGTATGTTACTGTAACATAATTAAAAATCAAGGTTTTTACGAATACACAACATTTCCTGGAATATTTTCCAAATACATCATAACATTTCATTTGATTGGGGATAGGTTGAAAACTGACAAAAATATATTGTTTTTCGAAACTGTGCAGCCCCTCTAACGTGCCGGGCCACACCGTTGTCCAGCCCACCACCACCACCACCACCCCCAGCTTAGAGCGAGCGAGCGGTTGCCATGTTTATTGGGAACGCGGATTTCGTAGCACGGGCTCCATGCAGGGCAGGGAAGCGGGTGAAGGTGATTTCAAATTCCAATGTCGCTGCGGCGGCGACGGGAGCGCTGCCTGGTGGTGTGAAAAGCGGGGATGCGGCGCGGAGATAGATCTATCTGCATAGGCGCCAGGCCTGCCCCGGGCATCAAGGCTGTTGCGCGCCGGAACTGTCGATATTTATTGAGGAACAGAGTGGAAAGTGTCCGAATCAATTTGCTGTTTGGAATAACAAATTTACGCAGTCCATGGTCTCCCGGGCCGCTAGAATAGAACGAGCTGGCAATGCACGAAATGATATCATTGTTGGTTTAGTGAAGAATTTTCGTATTTCTGTTTTTTTTCCCTAGCGAATATTTTGTCGATTCTACAATTCCCCGCTTTCAAACTCACAGAAAGAATGTACGGGGAATTCCTATGTTTCTCGTAGTCTGTTAAAACAGTGTGCTTCTCCTTATGCTTGGAAAATCCCAACCTCTTGTTTCGGGTATTTTGTTTCGTGACTTTATAATTACTCTGCCATGATCAAGCAATTTCGGTGTTGTGGAAAAATAATCACAACCCAAAGATTTGTTATCCACAATCAACTATTGCAATCCCCTTCTTTCCCCGTTTTTAAATTGCAACCCCGCCCCTCGGTGGTCTTACATATTTGAAAACCCCAACCCACATTTATTTTTGACAATTTGAATTTGTGCATCCGGCTTCGAGGCAGACCGGGCACTTTCATGTTATCCGATATTCGAACCAATTTGGGCTCGAACTCCCAGCCTTCTTCAGTAGGCAAGTTAGATCTACTAAACCAACATCGAATTAAATTTTAAAAAAGTTAAAATCGTTAAAAATTCGTCATTGCTCTTTAGCTTGTCAACATTGTTGCTGGCCTTCTATGATGCAATGTTGTTTTTTTCTTAGCTGGTTCACAGTCTTAATGTCGAGGCCCAAATTTGGCGACATTGGGGGTTTGATATTTCGGTACCGATATCGGTTTCCAATTCTTGATAAAAGCTGCTTGGCCTCTGACGGCATCGGCCTTTGTAATGGAATCGACCCGCATACGTGGGGTCGACCCAATAGCCATCGTTTCAAAGATTCGAGATTGAGAGACAACATGACACGCATCAGGGCCTTGATCTGGTTCTCTGCGCCATACAATACGATGTTTTTGAAGCGGCAATGTCACCGTCAGTACTGGGTTCGATATGTTTGTGTAGCCAATGCCGATAAATTGTGTTGTGCTGTGTCTGTAGTGCTACAGTGATTATATAAAAATAAATTGGAAATTCGTGGGTAGAGTTTCTGTTGCCGCGGCTACAAACTTTTCCTCTTAAATAAATATTTGAATATTTCAAATATGCATGTACAGTACTGTTGTACGGACGAGCGTATATCAAAAACAACTTTTTATAGATGTACTTTAACATCTGCAATGAAATAGAACGATTGCTTTTTATTGCTTAGTTTGTTATACCTGTTCTACATGGATGTTGTTGTATCATGATAATTGGAATTTTTATATTATTAAATTGTTTTTTGTATTTGACGGAATTCCTAGAATTTTTGAGGCATTTCATCTTTCGTAAGCGCTTATTTACGTACACGTAGTTCTCGGTAGACTTGGGGTTCGTACTTCGAAGTGGTGGTTTTGTGTTTTCATTTTTCAAATAATTTCATTTTCAAATCGCTAATCTTAGCGAAGATCATTCCTAAAATTCCAGATTTTTATGAAGATAGTTCTGTGTATAATTCCATTTATTCGAAATTCCGAATGCCAATTATTTAGAATCTTACATTTTCAGTGTCCCCCCCCCCCTTAAATCCACAAAATACCCAAAATAACAAGAGTACATTTTGTACATATTGCAAAGAAAATTATTTGTTATGTTATTTATTCGAAATATAAAGTTTTTTCTTAACGAAATATTGCGCAGAGGTCTGACAGGGTTTCCAATCTACTGAGCTTGTACAACCAAGTGATTTTTAGTATCAGATATACGTAGTCATTTTTGACTGCCTTAGCTACACGTACACCGGTCTATATACTTAGTGCATTGCCGCCTCTGGTCATTTCAGCGGCCACGGGACACATGACGTCAAATGGAAGGCGCTAATTCTGGTCTATCGCTCATCGAATGAATCCGACAGAATTCGCGTCCTTCAAACTCACCGACTATGAGCAATAAGAATCCGTACGTAAAGAAAGTGCCAATCGTTTATTTATAGGGAGGCACTGCGTGATATGCAAATTTGCTATTGTCGGGCGTTGTTCTTTTCAGTTCGCTTTCGGTGAGAAGTCTATCAAGGCGTTATATAGAGATTCATTTAGCAAAACGGACGTGGCGCATAGGCGATGACGTAGGCAATTTGCGATAGCCTTTCGTATGTGCGCACGGTCATACGGATTCCTCTAGGCACGAGCGAACGGCGGACCGCAATTAGTAGTGCTGTGGTGTTTCCTAAACATTGTATTCAGTTCTTCGAAATTTGAACCAACTAGGTTAATTGTTGTTTTTTTGCCTAATGTATTGGCTGATTCTGAAGAATGAAATCTACACAATAATTAATTGATGTTAAAGATATATTTTAGAATGTATACATACAAATAAGTTTGTACTTAACTGTGGAATGGATTCTGGACACCAAAATCTTTTTTCGTCTGACTTGTTGAAGTTTTCAGATAGAAAGTTTGGATTCCTTGAGGTTTATATTGCAATAAATTGTGCGAAAAACGATTGTCGAAAGTCTTCGTAACGCTGTTCTCCGTTCATGCATAATATCCACAATGCTTCAGCATCTTTCGTTGTCATTATTTCATTAACTTCGGGCACAACATTGGGTCTCCGTTTTTGCGCGACTCCATTTTCTATAATTGCTACGAAGTTGAGTGCATACTTTTAAATAACTCGCCTGTTCATTATACGTTAACTCGTGAGTGATAATTAATTAGCATTGATGTGAAATGTCGAAAACTTGGGAACCCAGTTTTGTATCTGAGCTAAGTTTTGACAACGCAGCACATTTCCATTGTTGGAAATTGAAAGAGAACCCCCAAACGTTTTCTTAGTATATTCAATTATAAAAAGTAGATATGGTTGTTGTCTGAATCCCAGTCTGACTCAAAATTGGCGAAATAATTAAATTCGAATTGGGACGAATCACCACCTACTTTTGATTTTTTTAAAAATAGAATTTACGTTTTTGCGTACGTACGAAAAGATTGCGATGAAATGTTAGAAAATGGTTAACGTATTTGCGTTATAAGTACAGTTAATAAAAAACTATAATCTCTGCCATTGCAATAGCGTTTATAGCGGCGAATGGGTATTTGTGTGAATAAAGACTGGAGAAATTTTATGTTGCCATTAGTTAAAATGAAAGAACTATGCAATCCTTGCGCAATATCATGCTCATCCCCAAAAAAATCCAAAAGTAATAAGTTACGGGACTTGCGATTTTAAACCCCCGATACGTTTAAGTTGTGGAACTTGTTGAACTTGTTGTGTACAGTGAAAAACAAACAAAAAATACCGTTAGATTAGTCAGTGGATTTTGTTATTTGATGACTGATCTGTAAATGAGCGCCGCCTAGTGTTTTAAGTGCAGCACCCCTACTTCAAAAAATGGCTACTAAGTAACAGAATAAAAATAAAAAACAGGTTAGTGTCTGGCAGTTAGGAAAACCCGCAAAACAATTATACGACGTTTCTGCCAACTCTGCGAATGACTGAACCGAAGCCCATAAGTCTGAAAATGGATCTTGAGAAAGAAGGGGGGTAGAGAAGGTGGGCTGTAGTTACCCGAAATAGAAATCGCTTTATTTGTCGTTGTCGCGATTGTCTGCACATTTATAGCTTGTGTACTCGCAGCGCGACATTATTAAGATAGCGATCGCTCAGGGGCGGCACATTCGTTCTAAATTTAAATTACTCGAGCGAGGCGGAAGTCACATTATCATCAAGGTTTTTCTTTCTGTTGGGAGCTCCGTGAAATACTGGGGAGCCGGACCCCCCCAAACCATTCTCCAACAGCTGGAAATTCGAATGCTTCTTTCATCATAATTGTGTTCTTGTTTGTTTTTCTGAGCTACTGAGAGAGTACCCGTTTACGTTCGTTCGGACGGCGCCGTGGCTAGCTTCATTTCCGCTTTTCCTCCTGAACCCCACGCTCAAAATGGCTATGGGTGGACGCTCATGCGGTCCAAACTGCAGCGAGAGCCCGCAGTGCCGCATTGCGTGATACAAGAGAGCTCGTCTTTCATATGACTACCGACACATTGACGAAGTACGGGGTCTCTCAGGAGGATAGAACATTTATTTTCTTAAGCTCCTACTTCGAAGTTTCGCAAATGCATGCACAAATAAGGAAACTGTTTTTACAACCCCCTCACCGCATACGTTTGGAAACGGTACTTATTTTTATTTTGTGTTCACTGTAGTCAACTGCACTACAGGATTTTCTGTACCCCTCTTGGTGCTTTAGGCACTATGTGAGGGCCACATTTTCACCAGTACCCCTGGATCGAATAATCGAGAGCCCGCGCCGGGAATCGAACCCGGGAGCGCCAAGCCACAGGCAGTCGCAATACCGCCTGGGCTACGACGAGTCGTACTGTCGTATCGTAAAAAATCGTAACGGTTTAATAATTAAACTGCCAAAATCATAAAAATTAAATTAATTTTTGATCCATCTCCTTTACAATAAAATCCAATACTCAATCCGAAAGATGGACCAAAATTTAAACTAGTAAATAAATGGCGTAAACAAAACCAGAACAGTCACTTGGGGTTTCGAAGTTTACATGGTGGTAAAGCGACTCAGGACGGCGTATCACAGATGTATTAAGAAAATAATAAGTATAGGGTTGCTAACGTTTTAGGAAACATTTCCAACTTCGCAATTCTCGACGCCCATCATTGTTGACCAGATTAAATTTCAATACATTGACAACTTTCGTAAATAAGTGCAGAACCAGCCCGGGGACATTCCGCTACAATCATTGAACCCTGTCCCCGATCATCCACCTCCCACCCCTTCTGCCCTGCCGAAGTCGTTCCAATCGGGAGCGGTTTGTAATTCCATGAACACGGCGATTGAGCCGTGGCCGTCAGCACTGAGACAGACAGCAACCCCCGTGACGAAAGAGCGCCACCCACGGCTGGCCAGATTTGATCCCGGGCGTCCCAACTCAAGCATGTTAGTTAACACAAACCCGGGGCAACAACCGATTTTCGCGTTCGAAAAAAAATCGCCGCTCCTTGAACACGCATCAGGTGATCAGACTGGAATTTTAAGCGTAGACCCCTTTTTGACCAATTGTTAGCGCAATAACTGGAATGCCGCTAATGGAGCAGCCAATGGCGACGATCCGGTTCAGAGAAAATACATTCTTGTCTTTTTTGTTTTTTGTGTAATGGGGCTACACGAAAAACACAATTAACCAGAGAAATCTTGGATAATGACTGTACAAACACCGGGAAGTAAAGTGCGTATTATCTTTATTGTATGAAATACAAGATAATTCTCGGCTCTAGTCATCAGTCGTGGGAACCAATTTATTATTTTAAGTTGATGTTTTTATTTCGGAACGCGCCCTAGCCGCGGCTAACCTTTCTGTTAGCGCAGGTATCGGTATGTAAGCGCCACAGCAGCCAAAAATTCATTAAAAATCCATGCGAAGCAAGCCTCGGTGCCAGCGATGCAGATAATTCCGTCTCCAAAGCAATGGCCCCGTCACTGCAGCAGGCAATAACATGCCATTAATATGTAAATTTCTTTTTCAAAACAAAACAAAAAAAAATGCAGAACAGGAATCTATTTAGGAATTCGCGTATCACGCATGACATGGTGACCACAAAGCCCACGGGTGCGTTGGACCCTTGCATATGTAGATGAACAACGCCACACGACATCTTGGGAGTCTTGTCTGTGTCAGTCGGGAGTTGGACCGGTCGTGTCTGGGTTTATCAATGCGTGACGATCCTCGCCTGGCACCACCTTGCACTTGCCGATACAGGGGTACGTGAAGTCAAGATTTGGATTCCAACTTTCGGGCAAACGTAACCCCTATACGAGTACATGTATTCTCGTGTGCTGCTGGGTAGACGTCCTCTGATGAAAAAGATTTTTGTCTAGTTCAATGCGACACGGGTGGACGTGAACACTCGGAATCCATATTGATGTGTACCGGGGAACTCTGTACTCCAATCCATGTTTGAGAATTCACCATGGCTTGTTTTACTCCGAATTTTCGCCGACAAAATACGAATGACTTTTCGCATTTTGTGTAGCTTTTTTTTTTGTTAGGGTTAGATAAATAACACATTTCTTGGCAAAGAAGGTCTGCCTTATTTTATAACGGGTTAAAAAGGCAACGCCAAT
Source organism: Mycogona germanica (assembly GCA_034698785.1). Lineage (NCBI taxonomy): Eukaryota > Metazoa > Arthropoda > Diplopoda > Chordeumatida > Chordeumatidae > Mycogona > Mycogona germanica. Next base: position 26,392 of record JAQGBY010001133.1, read on the forward strand.
CTAGTTTAATATTTCTGGGCGGTTGCATTTTTGAGTAACAACACTAGCAAGAGCGTCTTATCTTTCGTTTAGATCCAGATCCATGGAACTAGTTGTGGGAGAACAATTAGGTTCCCGACTTACGCTTTCACATTTCAAACGAAGTGTACAAACAAAAATAACTAGAAGCAATCACACTATTCCCAATATTATTAAATAAAAAACCAGTAGACACATTTTAAATTTGTTTATTCCAGAAGTTCTTTCGAAAAAACTTATTATATGAAGCTATTGATAAAAATGTTTCGATAATTACAAAGATAATTAAATTAACGTGATTAAATTTTGACAATTAAAATTAATCTTATGTTTTAAGGAACTTTCACCATTCACCATCTAATTTCAAATCTGTGTCTTACGCAGCTTTCCCTAATTAGAACAAATTCATTATGCCATGAATAAATTAAACGTAAGTCATGAATGAATATTCTTTTCATTAAATAAATTTTGTATTATTTTGGATATTTTTGTATATCCCTCGCTTCTGGCTCAGGATCTATATTCGGGTTCAAATGTTGCGCCAAACATACTCGTAAAAGTTGTTAAAGATTGGCACATGCAATCGCCTTCGAGCCTCCGCGAACAAAACAGTATTTTTTGGCGGCACGTGCTACTCACCAGTGACGCACTTCCGGATGCCAGTCCTCAAGCGTTGACGTCACAGAGTGCTGGTTGTGTATATGTGTGTGTGTCTTCGGTCCGTCGGTCCCGGGACGTTTCAAGGACAGGGGCGGAACTTCGAGCGTCCAATCGCCGAAAAATGACCCCTGTCATGTGATTGTTCTGTGGACACGCCCAACACCACGCCACCGTGACGTCAGTTTAATCACGCGCATGGCCCTGCTCGGGGGAGGTCTCTGGTTAGACGGACTAAAATAAGTTTGCACCCAGCCACATTCCATGAAGATGTTTACCATTTTCTTTTAATTTTTTTTCCTTGAAAAGAAGCATTGTACGAGCGTATAAACCGGAAAGACCAGGTTTTTTGTATCTCAGATTATCCAGCTTCAGCCTATTTTTTACTGACTTGTGATTTAGACTACTTCAGAGAGACAGTCTGCTTAAGGTTTTCTATTATACCTCAGTTTACCTACTCAACACCGATAATGTATGATTTTTGAGCTTGTTTAAAATGTTGCCTATCAAATGCAATATCCAAAATTTGTTTATGGAGATGTTTCGTTCAGACGGGTTTCACCTGCGTGATTGCGTTTCAGGGTCCATGTGACAGCAATGACTGCAAAGTATCCCTCAATCAGTAATTGGGAAGGAGGGGTGAAGGAGAGGGAGGTGAAGGGCATACCGGGAGGTGTTATTTGCGAATCTGAAAATATCAGCCGGTGCCAACATCATATTGACGATCGCGTGCGCCAAAAGACAGGAGGAGGATGATCTATTTTGGGTGGTTTTCGATCAGGAGGCAACAGTGTACTATGCCGGTAATATGTCATAATGTCAGCGCGATTATAGTACTTGTTTGGCACTGAAGGTGGGTTGCAGAATGGGGGTGAAATACCATGTATGTTGTGTTTACTCTTCATCTGGAAACTGTTTTTTTTTTTTTTTTATTTTTTTTTTAGCTCTTTCGTAGTTAAGGGTTTTTTGCGTTGTTATCTGGTTTCGCGGCGCTTGACGATGCATCAAGAATTCGTACAGGACGCCAGAATTATCTACGATGCCATCATCTGTGAAATCGCAACAAAAATTGAAAGTATCATGATTACTGCCTGAAGGTGCACGATTTTCCTGGCAAATAAATTCACAAAAAAGTGAGGAGCACATGAATTTCTGTTTTGTTGTAATGGGGCATTTTAAAAATCATTAAAAATATTTTAAGGCCATTGTTTAAAAAAAATTGTTGCCCCCGCTTCCCCCTCCCAATTTCATGTTACCTCCTGTGAGTTAGGTCAGTTTTAGTTGCTCTGACGTTCAGTTTTAATAAGTGGATAAATAGCAGAATATATAAAAAGTTAATATATGTCAAATGGCATTTCTGAGTGACTCGGCGTATAGTCTGTAGTTAAAAATGTTTCCCTGCAAGCACTTTTTTTTGTCCAAGTTGCCTTCAAGATGTTTTGCTAGATTTGGTGCTGAACCAGTATTTCTGAGTGACTTGGCGTTATTTATCTTTTTTAAAACTGTGTTTGCCCTGATGCTGTTTCAATTTTGAAACGCAGACGTATTTGGAGGCGGGAGCAACGAAGTAACACTTAATAATAATGAGCGTCTCTCACTTCAAACAAAACTAAATTATACATGGCATGTTTAATTAAAGAAAAAACGGCGAAGGAATGCCGGATGGGGGGCGTCCAAAGACGTGCGAGGTACAAATCGTGTGTTTAATATTTTTGGCTGCAGGTGAAAAAGAGGCATTTAGTCGTCCCGGGCAGGTCGAGACGAACATCTGACGTCACGAGTGGCCCTCTGCTTCAATCACTGGCAGAAACCACAATGGTCGGCACGAATTCTTGATGCATCGTCATGTATGTCCTTTTGAGACCTGTGGCTTTATTCAAAAATCTGTTTGTCATTCAGTGTACAAAAGGAAATAATTATATTTATAACTAAGAAATGTTTAAAATGTCCTGCACTTAGAAGTGTTAGCGGCGGAAATTTGCGGGGGATATCTATAAACTAGGCATTATATAAAATTCCCGACCGACTCTTCAGAAATTTTTCGGGCGAGAGAAATTTCTACGTACGCCTTCCTTCGGAATTGAAGTAAGTTTCGAAAGTAAAGCCGTGGGACCCGTGCCTGGACGATTTCGGGTAAACGTTAAAGATCCTTACATAATAACTTATACTAAACCTGGGCTAGGCAAAATTACCAGGACAAATTATCCGGGACTTAACCAGGACAATTCCAGAACATGACATCTCTCGGAGTCGGGTCTCGGGAGGACGTACAGCAATATCGCTGGGTTCACGACGGACAGCAAAAATTCCGACATGGCGCACGTTTGTTCCAAAAAACAACAACAAAACAGCCCAAACATATATGACCATAAAACAACCCTGCAGCAAATCTGTCAGTTTACCTCTGAATCGCGTAAATAAAATAAAAAGTGGTCTTAAAAGTGAAATAGAAAAATACAGAACATACTTGTATGTGGTGAGAGGAAGATTAGGCTAAAAGGTTATTTCAATCGAGGTTATGCGTGTCTCTCGCTCCAGATTCAAAAAAATAAAACTTGCATATGAATTTTTTATTTGTAATTTGTGGTTAAAAGGATGTACCTGTGAACATGAATGCGATGAAAAATTGACAGCCACGTCATGGAACGTCATGGTGTTTATCCTAAATTCAAAATATGAAAACATTTGTGAAATGGAATGAAATTTATCATACATGTTGGCGTTGGCAAGGCCTTTTTTTTTTGAATTGCCCAAGATTTTGATCATCAAGAATTAAATGAAGACGTCACGGAATTGCACGTGCTCATTGGCAATTCAAAAAGAAACGTCTTGCCAACATGTATGCCAAATTTCATTCAATCACTGTACGTGCTCCTAATCGTTGATTTAATAATTTAAAATTACCTGGCTAAGCTCCACCAGCGGCTACAATTGCAACCTGCCTTCACTAAATATGCGCCGCCTATTAATAAAGTGTCACCCATATATCAAATTGACTCAACCGTGAAAAGAGCGATTTCCTGCTCGAGTACCTTCTAAAACAAACACAGATTGCAATGATTTTAATTGTAATCAATGTTCGATAACAAAAGACAATAAATCATGCGTCGGTTCTCTAAAGAGCTTTTCGATCTCACGTTGAGGGGTATAATTTAGACGTTATCATCTGAAACATCAAGCCTTTCGAACGTTCAAACGTTAACATGCTTCATCATAAATTTACTTTGTGTAGCTATTAACGCTAATTTAATCCTCAATCAACCTGCTGTGTCTAACGTTTATAGTTGGTGTCGCAGTGGTTTTTTTAATAAAAAAAATGGCTCGCCTATAGTCACAACGTAGACCTTGGTATCGCTGCTTTTTGTGTTTGTTGTCGCACGGTGGCACTAGCAAGGTGTATGCCAGGGTTACCAGCGCTGCCAGACAATGAACACACCTTTGAGTGTCTTAGTATTAATAGACAGGGGTGTCTAAAGTTTCCGAAGTTTCCAAATTCCTTTTTAATCTTTAACTGCCACTAAAAATTTGCTAATCATTTTTTTAATTATGCCGCAAGCCAAATTTTCTCATTACTCGTTGATTGTTGTTAACGAAAAACGTTCAGTTAAAAACGGCTTCTGTCTCGTATTTTTTCTCCCAAAACTGTTTTAGTTGTGACACGAAATCTACATGTATAAAACAACACTAGTTGCTGTTGATTTGCTAACATACATGTACAATGAATAGGTTCAGTAGAGAAATTTAAATTATTCCATGAACAACTTCTGTAGAATTAGCATTACAGAGTACATTCGAGGTCAGGTGTGCCAGTCGCTGTTCATGCAAATTTCATTTAAAAATATTTCATGAAAATGTTGGCATTTTTGAATTTCTTTCAAGGCTGAAATATTGGCCAGGATGTGATTTTAAATTATTGCGCAGGTTAGTTTTGAAGCAGCCTTGGAATTCCAGCTGCAATACTAACTGGTGAGATACGTCTTTATGTCGCGGAATTTCAGAACCAGACGTTTAGTGGTGCACCCTGATTGATTTGTTATTCACTACCTAGGTGAGGCTTCGGATTAGGAATGGGAGGGGTGAGGGGTGGGTGCGACCACCATGTCTTGCCTCGGCAGGACATCCGACCAAAAATGTCCGCGTAATTCGCGAGCCCCAATGCACCCGGATAACGTATTACGGCGTCCGTCACGTCTACATATATGTTTGCGTGTAGTGGGACGGCGTTCACAGCAGGCTATGACTGTAATAAATTCCAATGGTAACGCTATTTCTGTAATCGATTTTCGATCCGAATTAATCGTGTCCGTCTGTCAGCAAGGATATCTGGACCATTAACAGCGCGATAAAAATAATAAAAAAAAGTCGATATCGATCAAGATTGGTGAGAAGGTTGTCCAGTTGCCATGCCTCTGCTTCCGAATTGGTGAAGTGACCTCCTGAGACCTCATCCTCATTCGGAGTTATTCCAATTTAATTCGAGCATAACTGTGACTTACTGTGATGGATTTTTCGCTGGTGGAACTTGTCCACGTATAAAATTATATATTCGTGGAAAAAGGCACACCACACCGGTCATTAGCTGATTGACACAGTTGAATTGAGTGCAGATTACCGAAAAATGCCCAACGTGTATTTTCATCATCTGAGAGCACTGAAGTTCGCAGTTGGGGTTTCATGAGGATATGTGGAGTCTGACTGGGATTGGACGTGATATGGGGTATATGGCTCATGTCGTGGACTACAGCCAAAAATGTGAGGAAAGACAGAGGGAGGAGGGAAAGGGTGCACCTCCAACGTCTTATTTTCCAACAAATCGCTATCCACCAATGTGTCCCAGAAAGGAGTTGACCTTTTAAAGGTGTAGACGAATTGCTATATCCTTTTTGGCAATTTGGTTTGTAAAAAAAATCAGAACATCCTGCCGCCACCTGGCGGTAACATTTCTGCTTTTATGAACGGGTAGTTTGTAAACGTTTGTGTCTTCGTAGTATTGCGTGGGTTTGAATGTTTGTGCGTCTGGATTTACCCGACTCAACATTCATGGCCGCGGTGCGCGGAGGGCTGTTTTAAATTGGCGAGACGCATAAATTGTGACAAATGCTTTTTGGTTTTGACATAGTAAGTTTTTTAATAAATCTGAATGCATGCATGACCTATTTGCGCATGTACCGTAAAATGCTGTGCATTGAGCGCACCACCAAAAATCCTATTCCTCTCTCCAACCCTCTTCGTTAATACGCCTCGTTTCGT
>JAQGBY010001134.1:0-32313 GCA_034698785.1 Mycogona germanica
AAGGGAGCCTCTCATGGGATCCGTTTATTGAGCGCCTTCTGTGCGCTCACTCACAGCTCCGCTCCGCTCTCCATCAGTGTCAATGGCACAACAACAGCGCTCATTTTTCATGCATTAGCGCAAATGCGGCGTGTGAATGGAGCACTGTATCACTCCATATTGGTGTAAATGAAAAAGATCTTTGAAGCGTTGGTCGCAGGGGAGCGGAGCACGCTCCAGTCTACCTCGACCGGAGAAGATCGGCTCCTTAGGAGTCCTTTAGGATGCCGCTTAACTAGGCAACCTAGGCTACGCAAAAATACAAGTTCGCCCTCTGGGGACTTTAAGGATGACGACGGTAGTGAGCCTCATTTTTTTTAACACAAGAAGGTTTGCAGGATCTTTGATGAAAATTTCTTCATTTAAGTGTGGAGGAACGGTGAACATCTTAAAATAAAAATGCCATTTTGTGCAGTGTGATGTTTGGTAGAACGGTCAGATTTTCTGGACGTGTCAGGTGAGCGAGGTGGCTCGCATCCGACAACAGTGCACCCAATACCTACAGACAATGTGACTCAATGTCACCCGAAGTTCCAATGGAACCCGCCAGGTTTGTTTCTGCGAGCCGCGTCCATTGAACGGTAAGCGGCGTAAATGCGCAGAGTAAATACACAAAGCCGAGCACCGGTGAAATCATGGTCGCAACTAGCTTCTATAATATTGACCCAGCAGCAGCAGCAATGCATCTCCGGTAAATAGTCTTGGAAAGAAAACTAGATGGACCGGGGCGAGAACACGGATACTTCATTCACTTTCGCTGTATACATAAAAAACACAGCTGTATACTCAGAGGTGGCGCACCAAATGTACCATTCAATGAAAAGCAAACACACGCACTGTCCAATAGTGATGCACGATAGTCAAAATCCATTCGATAGCAACTGTAGAGGGTACGCAGTCTAGATTAGTGTACAGTACACTCCTATTCGTTTGCATTAAGGGTTCGTACTTGTTGTGTCACTTTGCACGCTAATTTGATTTTCTCAGTTACCCCTCAGCATTTAAATTATTGGACCTAAAAGGAAGCGTTCTCTTTACATGATAGATTTTCACATTTGCTCTAGGAAAATGTCACTTTGTTTTGGTCAAGCACATGCGGCAGTTTAAAATCGTCACCACAATCAACCATAGCATTCCCAAACAAATAGATATTTCCATGGAGAATAACGTGTTACGTTCCACCTAGTAAATGGGCCCTGGCGATTACGAACCAAAGATGGTGGCACCTCAAGTGGTGATATTGATAAATTCCTTATTTTTAAGGCATCTTGCCCACGTTTATACTGCACCAGAGAAATTGCCCGCTTCGCTCGGCTGTCCCAGTCATGGCAGAGAAAGTATTTTCTAATATTTATATCTTAAAATTTGGGTGTGAATCATAAGATACGTTATAACACATTAGTTGTAGAATCGTCACGTGTTATAACGTCATGGCAATGGCGCCGCAATACGTGTTTTTTTAATTTCACAAATGTTCCTTATTTTGTGAAATAGAACTGTGAGATAATATTTTAATAGTAATTAGAAATTAGAAATCTAGTGTGGCAAATGACGCTGGCATCACTGGTAGCACGTGAGAGCGACGTCAGCGCCAATTTGCTCAAGTGGAGACGCCATCTTGAAATTTTCCTTATTAATGGCAATGCTTAAAACTTCAACGGCTCATATCTCGAGAAATACGAAAAATCGAGATCTGAAATAACTTGTACTCGTCTCCAAATTTGCGGAACTATAAAGCCGTTCGTTCGTAAGCAAACGCCAGATTGAAGAAAAAATGAAAAATATAGGACACTCAGGATTATAATATATTATAATCCTGATAAATTACTTTTAAATTGAGATATCTGTTTGTTTTTTCACATTTCTAATTACATCAATCTCAATCACATCATGTTCCATTTTAATAAAGAAACCATTACCACTACCACCAAATTTTCACGACAATCGCTTAGATTTGGGGTCGTCGGGGGTCTTAGTAGGGTGAGCCCGGATGGCGTCCCGCGCAGATGGCTGAACACCTTGCCGTCCATGTACGCACGCCCAGACACACACACGAAACAAGGAAAGTCACTACCATGCTATCAGCAATGGTGGAAACTAAAAAACAAGTCAACCACGACGGCGGAGACGCTCGCGCATCCAACTCCATTCCAAAAACAAACCTCGCCACGACGCACTTAAAAAAGGCAACCACCCACGGCACCCCCGCGCCTTTACAAACGTACTTGGCAGGATACTCGTAGGTAAACAAGCGGCGGCTGACGCCTTATTAGCTGCCTAGAAAAATAAACGACCAACTGAGCCAACACATAATCGTCGTCGACGACCATTTATCAACAGAGATAGTGAGGATGGAGCGAGAGAGCGAGAAGAAAAGTCCACAGATGTTTATCTACCTGTAGATCCTCGTTAGACCTTCAATGCATTTTTAATGCAATCGTTCAAATACTAACAAATAATTACTATTAGATTAAACCCGTTCTAGGACGGGGACTGATGGCCCATGTGGTCACACGAATTGACCAATAATTTTTATGAAAGCTAGACAACAGGTGCGAACTGGCTAGAAATTATTTGACACTAGTAATTAAGTCTGTCTGAAGAGCAGTCAGTAGAAGTATGTCCAACAGTTTGACTTTTCATTCTGAAGAAAAGTCATGTTGTGAGAAAGTAACAAACATGAGAAACAATAAAAAATCAACATTTTGTTGTTTTCTTTCGCGTTGCTGGTTGCCTTAGAATAATTTGCAAATGGCTGCTTGTAACTGCAGTATTTTGTTTCGCGGAATGTTGCCCTTCTGCTTAAATTTTGACTCCATTTTTATTCTCGAGCACATTTGAGATGAGCGCAGTATTTAATTTGTCTTTGTCTTTGCAATGTAAACGCCCCCTTATTTTATATAAAATATGCTTTCAGTTCATTAGTTCATCAGCAGGGAAAGAAATGGAATAATTGGGTGATGCACGATCGATTGTTCCACCATCAAGTGTTTTGATGATTGAGACGGGGGTATCTAGGCTTGGAGAGCGCACCCCAGAGACGACTCCATTTGATTCCGCACAACTGTCTCATCAAATCAAATCGAGGGGGATTGGGGGTTTTGTTGTCCATCGGCCGGTGCCACTGGAACAATAACGAGAGCTCGAGCTCTCCTAAGCCAAATAGACGCGTTGGCTAATGCCACCGGACTCTCGATTGGTCGCCGGGAGCACGTCCGTGATTGGTTTAAACGAGCAGAGTCGTGCCGGCGAATGGAACGCGCGGCGTCACCCGTTAATTGTTCTGCATACAATGGGGTGAATCGCTCGATGAATATATCTCGGGCAAATAAAGCTGCTTGGGGGGAGGCGGGGGAGTAGAGATGCGAATCGCCCAGGATGGACAAACATGTGCTTCTCTTTTTTGGCGAGGCATCTCTTGGGGAGGGGGAAAAAACAGTAGCCAGGTTCTAAGCATTGATTTATGATTCCGCTGCAACGGCGACCAAATTAATTGGAAAATTGCAATCAGTGGCTTCACTTTGAAAACGCAATGAAAACAATGAACGCAACAAAAGTTGATGAGCACAGATAAACAAGATATATGTTTTTATCATATATTAAAATTAAAATCTGTTGGCGATATGTTCGCCTTTTTCTCGGCTCCAAAAATGTCTTCGCATTAAATTTGGAAATTCAGGTTTTCACTTTGATTTCCAATTTCTCTGTGCCTGTATGTGTGATTGTATGCTTATGAGGGGCAGCAGTACATAGCTATCAGCTGGCGCCATCTTTTAAGCACAGGTTGCAACTGAATGAAACACGATAAACTATTGCGCACATAGAAAAATATAAGATTTTAAAAGCAAAGGCAATTTTAAGCTAGCGAAACACATGTCTTGGTTTTCTAATTCGTTTTAATCCTAAACGTTTGTTCGCTGTGTTGAGCAAACTTTCAACTTCCACCTCAAAATACAAATCAGATGTAAATTTACACCGGCAGTATCAGCCTTTCTCGACCCTGGTAATTTTGCCGAGACTAGTTCAGACTAGTTAACGTTTACCCGATATCGTATAGCAAATAAATAGTCCGGTGGTTGTTGATGGTGCGTTGATGGTAGCGATTGATTCGCGAAACAAAGTTGTTCCAACTTAATTAAAAGGATATTAAAAAAATATTTATTGTACAACTCACCCTTTAATAGCTTTGTGGCGAACGCTGGCTGGTTCCCTGCAAAATAGACGTTCGGAGTTTCGGATACGATGAACGGGTCTTTGTCGTAGAATGGGAAAGCACCTACGTGAGAAGAACAAGTTTCAGGTCGATTACCAGAGTAAGTGTTAGAAAACCATAGAAAAAATAGCAAAGGCAATATAAAAAAGTATAAGTTTGTTTTCAGACGTTCATTTTTGGAAATTAATTTCTGAAATTATTTGTAGCTTAACTTTTAAATGACTCACCTAAGGTGTCAGGAGCTGTCGGTGCCAAGTGACCCCATTGCAGCGTGTTTTCCAAAACCTCGAGGCGATCGGTGGATCTGCTGTAGCGGCAAATGTCATCGATATTTTGTCCAGAGGTTCCCAAAATTCTTGAAAATTGAAAATAAATAACCAAGACATTACCTTATTGTCCTAACTATCGATCGACATAATCGTCGATGTCAAACAATTGTAGAAATTGAAATAATTTCAACTTTGACATTGAATGTTTTCGACAAAAAAAATATAAAATGATGTGGTGTTAGTTTCTGAAATTTTATTCGGCGAATCCGATTAAAAATATGTGTGCTGTAGACAGTTTTTCAAATTTGTAGTCGAGCGTAAGTTATTTCAGATCTCAATTTTGAGTATTTCTCGAGATATCAGCCGTTGAAGTTTTAATCATTGCCATCAATAAAGAAAATTCAAAAATGGCGTCTCCACTTGACCAAAATGGCGCCGACTTCGCTCTCACGTGCACCAATCACGTGATACCCACTAGTGACGCCAGCGACATTTCCCAAACTCGATCCTGAATTTCTAATTATTATTCAATTAACACTAACTCTTTGTAATTTTGCCATTGAGCCTCCTTGTACATCGTATTGATCGTTTTACATGTCTGTATTCCAGTGTTTATTCCTTGATGTTATGTAAAGTGTCCTCAATAATATGTTGTTCACATTTGATAAATTCGACGAGTAAATGCTCCAGGTCACCTAGGATGGTTAAATTGTGCAGACAACGGTGCCACCCTATAGTTCTGTATGGTGGAAATAAAAGAAAAACACCTCAGAGTACTATTTCACAAAATAGGAAGAAATTTACATTTTCGTTATGAAGAGATTAGATATTTAAATTTTCAAACGTTTAGGAATTCTAATTTTTAAAAAAATAACATTGACATAACATAATTTCTTTTCTCTCACAGTGGGCAAAATATGGACCCAGCCTTCTCTAATCTTTGAATAAACAAATCCCATACAACTCACCTTACACCACCGACGACAGCCTCATAAGGATTAGTGACGCCGTGCATAGTCTCAAACTTTCGTGCCTTCGGAAACATACAGGCATTCAGAGGCTGCTGGGGAAGCAGATGATTGGCCGGGTCGTATTCGCCCGGCATTAGGTCAACCTCGACATTTTTCTACACATCAAAAGAAATCCAACTTCAAATTTAATTTTCTCGTAACACATCCTTTAATTCACTTTAATTCTAATAAACATAAATTCAAATGAACTTTCAGAATCGGAAGACAACTTACAGCCAACTGCTCTAAAAGATTATCCAGACTCTTGATAGCTTCCACGCTTCCGGCACTGGCGTTTTTTGTCATATATCTGGCCTGAAAATGAAGAAATTGGCAGAAATGAAAAATAAAAACTAAATTTTGAAAACTGTATTATATCTATCGTCTATTTAATTTGGGCGTTCTAAAATATCTTTATTATGTAAAACAAATTATCACAGTGCACACGTGCCTCTGCTTGTGTTTTGTTTCCTATAAAAACGATACCACGGCCCAGTCTTATTTACTGAGCACAATTTTGGAACACCCAAATTAAATAGAGGACCAAAATATTAAGAGTAGAAAGCGATGGTACCAATAGTGCTGTGTTTGGGAAATTTGAAAACAATAACTTGGCTAACAGCTGTGCCAATTTTCAAAGGGATTAGTCAACTTTGCACAAAAATGTAATAAAATACATTTTAGTATCAAATTTATCTGGACACTCATGTTTATTAAATCAATTAAGTACAGAATAAAAAGAGAAAAAATACAACAGTTTGGATTGAAGTGGGTTTGAGGAAAACCTTCATATTTCGAAACGATATATCAAATAATGTACCTTCATGATGGCATCATTATCCTGAATTGTTTTGGCCAACGAGTTGCCAGCAATAATGACACGGGCAACCTTCGACATGGCCTCCTGTTCGCAACGGTCGCCCAGCAGGCCAATTACCATGTCCACGAACAGCTGGATGTCAAACAGCGATGCGGCATTGTTACCGAATCCAAGACCCGAGATAAGGACCAACCATCTAACGTGGCAACAAAAAAACCCAACAAGAATGTAGATTGAACATACAGATCATAGTGTTGTGGGGTCGAGCCTGAATAAGATTGGAACGATATTTAAAATGGAGACACTGGTAAATTAAAAATATAAATATTTTTAAACACAATGTACAAACGGTTATCTTTTAAGACTGAATTTTAAGAAAAAAAATTTAATTCACTGAAATGTATATCACAACAGGAGTTTCTGTACCCCTCTTGGTGCTTAGGCACTATGTGAGGGACACATTTTCACCAGTACCCCAGGATCGAATAATTGAGAGCCCACGCCGGGAATCGAACCCGGGACCGCCGAACCAGTCAGTCGCTAAACCAACTGCGCTACGACGAGTCGTACAACGTGAATGAAACGTACAACGTAAATAAAAACAAAATTTCAAAATATGACGTGGAATAATTATTTTAAAAAACATTTTTAGATATATTTGGACTTAAGTTTTGCACACATTGACGTCAAATAATTTAAGTGATTGAAAGCATTCTAAAAGTCACTGTTAAAAATTAACCTATCGTTAGAGCTGGCCGTTGACGACAATGAGATATTTTCCTTGTTCAAAGTTTCGGCAAAGCAGATATCTTGCACAGCAAATCTGCCACCTTCGAGTACGTTTCCTTGAACTGCCACAACGATTCCTATGACCATAGGAAAAGAAAAAAATAATTAAAATAAGAGAAATTTAATTTAACAGCCAAATGGTGAGAGCAACAAAATGAGAGAACGTAATATGTCGCTAACCGGTAACGAAATCTGATGGATCCATTTTACCGACCAACGATATTCGCTGAGTTTCGTCCTCCAAAATGAGCACATCGTCGTCACTGCAGAAAGAACTTTTTGCAGGTTGTATCGGCAAATTATTCTACGACAGAACAAAGAAATGTTAATTCAATGTTCAATGTGTGTTCGGTTAACATAGAGAAATCCGGTAATTTATATATTACCGAAATTTAAAATAAAATTTGAAGTCCTGACTAAAATATGTAGATTATAATTAGAATTAGACTCCCTTGTTCAAAATAAATTTAGTAGTATTTAAAATAAATTAAATTAAGCTAAAATAAGCTTTAATTCGGTTACCAAAGTAGGATGTTGTTGTCGGATGTAGATTAAAAGTAGAAAGATAAAACGTCCATCTGACCTCTTCGCTGATCTCCTTCAAAATGCTTGGCTGCAATTCCATGCTCTTGAAGAAGGTGCCAATCACAATGACAGACTTATCCCCGAAATCCTCGTGCAGCTTGTGGATCGGAATGGCATTACCTAAATGAAAATGTATACTTATGTTAGGACATCACAGATATAAAGTCAAGTACATGTATAAACGTCTTCCGACTAAACTCTTCAAATTCAATAAAAATGAAAATATTGTGCGTAGCGATTGAATTTGGTACGTCATTTCTACTCTCAGGATACATTCCCATTACACAATGTAATCAGATGAAATATTTGCGTTTCCTAAAATTTATTTGCGTATGTCTGCGATGTACATGTACTGCGAAGTACATCAACATGGGTTCTTCATGCGAACTCATCCTCGTTATCGTATGTTTGGTCTTCTCATCCTTTTGCAATATAGGCTCGATGGTTTTATTTATTACAATGCTGTTGCCTGTATTATGTTTATATTACTTTGATTATTATTGCTTTTTTTTGTTTTTCATTTTATTATTATTGCTCGTAATCCTAAATAGATTACAGTTTATGTGCATGCTGCGTAATATTAGTAGGTAATTGACTGTTTCGTTGTGCTCTTTATTACTTCGACATATCTTGTTTATTACTACAGAGGCAAATATACTGTAATGTTCTGCATAAAGCTGTAAAGCGTTGTCAAATTTCTTCGTTTCCTTTTTGCGCAATTGCGCAACATGGGTGCTCGAATTTACTCATAAGGTCTTTGTAGGAAAATCTATCTTTTATTTTCTTTGTCTTGTCATATCTGTTGTATTCCAACAGTTAAGCCGTGTACCTTGTTGATTGTGGAATAAAATAAAAATAAAATTGTTTATACATTGTGATAACCCTAAACCTTACGGTAATGTTAATCTACGGCATTAGCAAGTTGTGAGTGCTGTTTGTACTACAGGAGAAACGAACCGAAAGTACAGGTTGTCGATAAAAAAAGTGTGGTAACGCGACAACATGCCCGTTGCAACAACATGATTGCTGTGCTCAGACTTGACATTCATTTTAAAAGTCCAGTTCTCTTACCCCATTTTTTTCTGGCATTCTGGACGAGAGTTGATCGCATTGCTTCCAATCTTTTGGAGTAGATATGGGAGTACTGCCGCTCGAAACCCCGGTCGTTCAGGACAAAGTTGGGGCAATTCTCGTAGCTGCTCGTGACACGGTCGAAACGAGGGTTACGTTTACTCTCGTCGTCGGCGGAATATTCCGGCGCTGACAGCAGTTTGCCAGTGTGCTGAACATTCAACAGCATCTTTGTAATTAATATTCACGAACGTTGACGATCTAATATTATACTTGTTTCAAAAAGGTGCACAATGGAACTTTTGAAATTGTCATCGGTTATCACATGCCGCCAAGATCGCAAATTTAACCAAGCAGACGACGCTATGTTGACACTAAAACATCCAGTCTGGTTAGACCTGAGTGCGTTTAGTTATTGGAATTTTTGCGGTACTGTTTTAACTTATGACGCTAACCAATGTAATTACTCACACAATGTCAATCCAGATATCACTTTCCCTTTGGTCATGACGAGATAGAGTGATAAAGGTAGATATCAGTTGACAAATACATTTAGGTGCGACACATGGATTGATATTATTTTACTGTTTCTGTGATCTATAATGATAAATCGTAAAACGGCTCTTAATTTAATGGCAGTCTCAAGTTTCATGAGATAATTGTTGCACCTAGTCAAATAAAAATATATTTTGGTCGCCGCAGAACTGTTCTCCTGCTCTTCACCCAAATTGTTCACATCTTTTGTCATTTGTTTTTTTATTGCATATGATATTGGGTTGCAGCTGGTTTGTGAACTCTTGGTCGTATTTAAGCGCTGCATTTTGAAATACCACAGCGGAATAAAGATTAACGCACCCATTTTCAATTGCAAATAACATAAAGGTGGATAAACTATTGCGAAGGGTGATAGGTAGAAAAAAATATGATCGCTGCGATTATCGATATAGCGAAACGTTACTTGAAAGCGCTAATTGAAATATATAAAAAAGATACCAAATCTGCAAGTTTCCTAAGCAATAATGAATAAACCACATAGGTTTTTGTCATCTGAAATTATCAAAATTTGATCTGGTGTTCACTAACAGATAGAGGAATATCCTCGATAGTTACACTATCGCGTTTTTAAAAAATGAACTAATCTATGCCCGTCGATAGTATCCCATGTATCACCCGTCCCCAGTTTTGATTAAATGAAAAGCATGGCGGCGGCGAAGCTTGATTTTATTCATTTTGTGGGTGTTGCGTGATACGGTAGTATGCGGAGTAGATGCTACCTGTGAAACAATGCCTGTCAATTATTTGGAAGTGTGGGACATCGTCTCAATTGCTGTTTATTTTGGCCTCGTGGTCGGTGCCGGACTATACGTAAGTTATCATAGGCCTACGTGCCGTGTGTGTGTGTGTTGGGTGGATGGAGGGGTTTGGAGAAGAGGTGTGTCATTCGCGTTGAACCAGTTAAGGAAATTGTTTCCAAAACTGTCGCTTGGTAGTTCTCAAATGATGTAACAGTTTGTTTCGACATATGTTTAAGCGTAGATACGAATGGCAAGCGTAAAATGACTGAAATACATTGCTTGCCATACGAAAATTCGCGTGTCTTGGGGTTCAAAATGGAATCTTTAATTTGCAAAGTACAGTAGCGAACACCAATTTCGCAAACTTTCAAGATCTTGGAAAATTAAATAAGGCGACTGGCCTAGATTGGTTATGTCACGCATTTCCTGGTTCACATATAGTCAAATTAAATCATGCCTTGCTAATTTTTGGTTGCCAGATGAAAATTTGAACCAGTGTTTATTGAATATATTTTAATTGATGTGATCTAGTACTAGTTCTGGTTTATAAATCTATTTTTCCAAATTAACCTTTTCCTATTTTAAAAAGATTATACGTTGCCGACCACAACCCCTTTACTTCGAAAATCCATCAATATTAAAAAATAGACATTTCTAAGATCTAAACATTTGATTAAAAAATTAATATCTCATTTATGTGTCTCGTTTAGATGTCATTTTTTCTTTCTATCTTCTTAAGACTAATCAATCGAAATTATCGGTTAATGAAAATAGTTTAGGTTTCGAACTCTTTTTAAATTCATTCGTTAAAGAATGTGTTTTACTTTAGTATAAAAATTATTTGATTAGAAAAAATTTCGATTTGAAAAGCGCGCCTCAAAAATCGTATTTAAATTGTCTTGACATTTTTTCAATGAAATTCCAGGCAATCTATCGTTCTAAAAAGAGTACGGTCAGCGGATATTTCCTTGCTGGTCGATTCATGACATGGCTTCCAGTAAGTTCTTATATTTCTGTTCCCTTAGTTCTTATCGAAAATCGCATTAATACCACTCTGCCCTTGAAATGCATTTCCAAAAAAAAGTATCTATTTCTGAACATACACCAGCATTTCTTTATTATTACTAAAGCATGCATTGATTTGGAATGCCATCGTGATCGTTTTTGCAAGATATAATTGTTCGTGTAATTTGCTACATTTTTTTCTTTTCACTTGTCACACACAGTCTGTAACAGACGCGCTTATGTAAATACCATATGTTTTTATTGAATACCTTATTTGTGTTGGAGTTTAACCTTGCATGCGGATACACGACCTACATATTTATGATGCTTTCGACACATGTGATTTCAATGCTGAGTGAGACATCTCACTAGTGTTGGCACTGGGGAGGATGAACGTTTTGGTGGTTCTAATGAATGCTGGTAATGTCGCTGCCAAAAAAAATGAATGAGGGTGAAAAGATCAAGCTAATCGACGCGTGCTATCGGTTTCCTATCAACGAAATGTCAAGCGGTGTTCAATAGTTGAACTTGATCAAAGTTTATAAAGAAAGTTTAGATTCTTTTTTTTTCTCTCTTCCTGATTATTGTAAGTAGCTGTTACGCTTATGTTCCGTTAATGTCACGCTTATTGTTCGAATTCGGAGAAGAATTAAATTCCCTCAATTTGAAAAAAAAACATTATTTAATGACTGTTCGTGAAAACCAACAGTTATTAAATAATGTTTTTTTTTTCGTCGTCATTTTTTTGTCGTCATTTTATAAGAGTCAATTGAGTTTCTCGTTTAAGTATTATTTTGTTAACGTATACAAATTTTTTAAGGTAACTGATTTTTAAATAAAGTACACCGCGGTCCAAAAGTAGTGGATCCTCAAGAAAATAAACTGCTTCATTTTTTTAATGTTTGTTCAGGGTCCACATTTTCGTCTTTCAAATCTGATTCTCAACCCCAGATTAAGTTATCTGCGCATGCGCGCAAAGTATAATGAGATGAATTCCAATAAATCAGTTGGTTCGTCGCTGTATTAGCAGACCGATGATGGGAGAAACATCGATGTCTATCGGTAGCTTTGTTAGAAAATTGTTTTTGGCGTCCGTTTTGGCACGATTATGTGCCTCTAGCGGCGACAATTGCAACCTGTTTAGGCTGTCTAAGCGATGAAATAATCACCACTTAGTGTATTCTACAATATAATCCTGTATTCCATTTCTTTTTAAGTTTCTTCTTAAATGCTAACTAAATTTAATCAAATTTGAGTTGTAGATAGATAGATCCGCAAATTTGTAGTTGAGCGTAAGTTATTTCAGATCTCGATCTTGAGTATTTTTTTAGATAAGCCGTTGAAGTTTTAAAAAAGCATTGCCATTAAAAAAAAAGACAAATTCCAAGATGGCATCTCCACTTGACTAAACGCAGGCAAAAGAAATCCACCAATTGGTTTTTTTTAGTTTGAAATTAGTAGATGTTGTTTTGATGACGTCAGTGGCCTAAATCGTGATTCGTTAATCTTCATCCGACATTCAAATTGATTAGGTCGGAGCATCACTGTTTGCCAGCAACATTGGCAGCGATCACTTCATTGGACTTGCGGGTTCGGGAGCTGCTTCCGGAATTGGCGTTGGCGCCTTCGAAATAAACGTGAGAACCAATGCAGTTTCACTATTTTAAGACATTGCTCCGACTTCATTGTAATCCTGACCCGAAAGTTTTTACATTGTGTTCGGGGGATGAACTTTGTTTGAATGTTTCACTGAGACATGTCCTTGCCAACTTTATTCCATTGTCAAAGGAATGCGCTGGATTTTATTTTACTATTCAATAGATTGGAAAGTTTTAATTTACACACTGCTGATCTAAACTTTGAGATTGCATGGAAATGCGTATTTGCGGTTAACCATCCTGGACTTACAATAACCTCCTTGAGGCAAAGTTTAGTTGAAATTAAAATAAAATTGTGCCCGGGACAGCGCCGGACGAGAAAAGATGTATTTTCTAGTTTAGTTTATTCATTTTTTCAATAATAGTTTCCTATTCTTTATTGTAAGAATTATCGCCAACTCTTGTTTTGGACTTTCTCGTCCGGCGCTGTCTCTGGCACAACTTCCATTTTATTTTACATTATTAAGACGTCCTGTTTGTATTATTTTTAGTTTAATTTGTTTTCGAATATTCGGGGACATTCCCTTGTTAAAATTGAGGAATATTTCGCAAAGAGTTAATAGATTAGATAATAATTAAATTAATTGAAGAAATGATAAACATTTCAAGAAGTAAAATAGCTTCATACTGCCATTTGGAATTTTTCAAATATGACGTAAGAATTGCAGTAGAAAATACAGATAGGAATTATTTTACAATTTCCAGGCTCTGGCCATTTTGCAAGTACTCGGATGGGTTTTCCTTCCGGTATATATTGCTAGCAAGGTACGTCTTAATTTTTTTATAGATAGGCCCCCTCTCTTAGGGGCTGCTTGCGGGTAAAATTTGTAATTGCAATTTTTTGCAATCACATTGTGTTTGCGATCCTAATTTTAATTAATTTCAGGTATGCACGTTACCAGAATACATGTCCAAGCGATTTGGTGGAAAGCGCATTCGAATATTTCTCGCCGTGCTGTCGCTCGTTTTATACATATTTACCAAACTTTCGGTAAGTAACGCTCCTGTTTAAATCTCACATTGCTGGACTTGATTTGCAAAAAATTTAGAATTCGAATTTTCAGGTCAATCTATTTTCTGGCGCAATTTTTGTGAGAGAAACGTTGGGATGGAATCTCTACCTGTCTACTTTGCTGATCTTGGCAATGACTTGTTTGTGCACAATTACAGGTACAATTATTTATTCCCTGCATCATTAACATGTTGTAATAAGTGTCCTGTCGTATTTTTTCTCTTCTCCGTTAATCGTTTTCATTTCCGTTCATGCAAATTTCTTCTGCAAATTTATTTAATTCGCTGAACAGGTGGTCTCACTGCTGTCATTTATACGGATGTCCTACAATTTTTTATCATGATCATCGGATCAAGTATTTTAATGTTCAAGAGTAAGTCCTCTCATTTTTATTGTTGGCAATAGAGTATAATGATTTTTTTAATATTGTACGCTTGTCTAAGGGATGCTAATTTTGATTGATTTTTGTCGAAAGGTTTCGCGGCAGTCGGCGGGATGGATGCTCTGCGGGACAAATATCAGTACGCCATTCCCAGTGACGTATCGCCCAATTCCACCTGCGGCTATCCAAAGGACGACGCCTGGGTCATGCTACGGAATCCTATCAATTCTGATATGCCGTGGCCCGGTTTCATCTTAGGTCAGACCCCGGCCTCCATTTGGTATTGGTGTGCTGATCAAGTAATTATCAAAAAATTGTTATTATTTTAGATTAGAGTTGAGACGTCGTATTATTGGGAGACACAAGAAGTTGTTTTTTTTTGGTACTCCGTGAAAAACTATTAAACACAACTTAGAAGACGCCATACTGGAAAATCCAGTCTCACCAAACATGTCACATTTGAAACACATCTGTTAAATTTCACACTTTCTCATACACACAATTTCGCACATACGTCATGGTAAATACTTTACGTCTCGCGTAAACAGATCGTCAAATTTGTACTTGGCATTAGTTTAAAAAACAATATGAAATATTCCAGTGTGTGTGGTAATTAGTTTTTAAATATAAATGGGGATTGCTTTTGTTAATATGTTTTTCTTTTTCTTAGATGATGGTTCAGAGGGCGCTAGCTGCTAAATCTCTTTCCCACGCTCAGGGTGGAACTCTGTTCGCTGGCTACATGAAAGTTCTGCCCATATTTTTGATTGTGCTGCCAGGAATGATTAGCAGGGTACTTTTTCCAGGTAATAACTTATTTTGATGTGTGCGGTTATATCATGGTCACGATCTGTTGTCTGTTGATTTACACCTGCGTTTCTGGTACTCATGAGTAATTCGTGTTTACCACTTTTATTGGACAAGAATATTTCGTCATCCTTTTTTTGATTCCGAGCCAAAACACTTAAGTATGCCTGGTATTTACTTTACCTAACAAGAATGTTTCTACCACGAAACATTAAAATGTTGAACCCTTAATTGGCCAGTAAACGTTTTTATTTTTAGGATGTATTTTTGCTTTCTTGAACAAGGAAGATTTCGCCAATCTATTGATTCCGTTCCAAAACATTTAAGCTTGACTGTTGGTAAACGTTTTGTTGTTATTTTTCTGGTAATTTCTGTAATTATATAGTTGGTCAGCTTTTGACTTTCACCTGTTTGACCTGTTCGCGTGTTTTTGACCAATAATTGCGGAGGTCTTGTGTTGTTGTGTAGTCTGGAGACTGACGCCGATGAAACTGGGATTATTTTCAGGCGAAGTCACTCGTTCTCAACTCATTTAATTTTTCCTTCCCCAGATGTCATTGGCTGTTCGAATCCGGACGTGTGCGAGAAATACTGTGGCAGTCGACTGGGCTGTTCTAACCTGGCTTACCCCAAGCTCGTTCTTGAAGTGATGCCAAGCGGTAAAATGACGATAACGTTACGTTCTCATTTTTCAACGTTTGCACCGGTGTGTTTTGCCTCTAACTGTAATTGGTTCTAAATTATTAGGAAGATGTGATTGACATGATGCCAAGCAGTAAAATGACTAACGATCGTCGACTGATCTACGTCAAAATTGTCAACACTTAATGTTAGAAATAAACACTGATTATACGTGAAACCGATATAGAAAAACATCTTGTGCATTGTACAAAATGTTGAAATATCAGTTTCTCGATTAATTGAAATAATCCAAAAAATAGATAGAATAAAATAGATTTTTTCTCTGATACCTTATAAGGTTTTGCTTGTAGTCTTCAGAACCAAAATCACATTATATTTATCGTTGTGTATATACTCGTGTTCGTCTCTTTCATTCGGTGCTGTCCCGATTTCACCCTTTCTCGATTGTTGTGTATATTAGATTGCTAAACTCTGTACACAATTCCTAATTTCACAATTACATTTGGATTATTCTCAGGATTACGTGGCATCATGTTTGCGGTGATGTTGGCCGCTCTTATGTCCGATCTCACATCCGTTTTTAACAGTGCCAGCACCCTCTTCACCATGGATATTTGGACTTTCATTCGTAAACGCGCCCGGACGCAGGAGCTTCTGCTGGTCGGAAAGTATGTTACTGTGTGTTTAGTAAACATCTACATGTACTAAAACAATATAAATGATGAAAGATCGTCTTGAAATATAATATAATAATATGGGGGTTGTGCCCGGGACAGCGCCGGACGAAAACAGACGAACAGAGTTGGCGAGAAACTCAAATAAAATAATAAAAAACACTATTATTCGATAAGGACAACTGACGACAAAGGACGATGACGATTCACACTTACCACGTCTTCTCGTCTTTTGTTTACTTTTACTTTTGTGAAACGCAAAAACATGGATACCGTACACATTTAATTAGATCTTCTGAAATAATTTATCAAATCTAATGAATTTTTTTTGACATTAGAATAATGTAATATACGAAAATTTTGGCTAGTTCATTTTTGCTCGAAATATTTACTTTCTCTTTTACACAGGCTCGAACTCGCGCGCGCCACTTTTCGTTCGTTTCAGGCACGTCGTACTTTATTCGTTTCTCATCTGTGTTTTTTCTTTTTCAGATTGTTTGTGATTTTTATGGTGATCGTGAGCATCGCTTGGATCCCGGTGATTTTGAAGATGCAGGGCGGTCAGCTTTTCCTTTACATCCAGGCCATTTCGGCTTACCTGGCACCGCCCATATCGGGTGTCTACCTGATGGCCATTTTGTGGCCCAGGTTAAACGAGATGGTAGGCATTAAAATATAAGACCACCAACTCCGTATCTATTTTAAATTTTGGGTTTTTCACTCTGATACACGTATTTTGTTTTTTATGCAGGGCGCCTTCTGGTCTCTGATTGTCGGCTTCGTGATTGGCATTATTCGGATGGGACTGGATTTTGCCTACCCCGAACCGGCCTGCGGCGAGCTGGACACCCGACCGAGCGTCGTCGCGAAAGTACACTACATGTATTTCGCCCTCATTCTGTTTGTAATAACGGCAATGACCGCCATCATCATCAGCCTTCTGACTAAACCACCCGAGGAATCTCAGGTAATCAGATTGAGTTTGATAATTCGTATCAGATGCGAGTCCGTCAGTGAAAGCGCTTCGTTTATTCATTTTTTAAGTTTTAAATATATCATGGCTAGTGAAAGAGTTTTGCAATTCCACTGAAAAACAAGTCATAAAAGAGGGGTGACCTGGCGCAGGAACACAGCTGAGCTTGCCAATGTGTGCATGATCCGATTACTGTCTGATGTTGTCATCTCTAATTAGACCATTAAGTTGTTTTGATTTGTGTTTCTAAATTGAGACGATGCATTTAAACGTCAATCGATTCAAAGGGCGCCACGAGATGCGCTGAATGAGTACAGACAATTGATGTTTTTGTTGACAAGAGACGAGCATTGCAGTTGTCAGCAATTTTTTTAAAACTTGATATTTTGAAGCTTATTCGGACTACCTACTGGACTCGATTCAAGACCGAGGATCGGCAGGACGAGACGAATGATTTGGAATTAACCTATCAAACCATGGATCATGATACGATCACCTCGCCAAAGGAAGAAATGCAGCAAGGCGAAAATCACAACGGGACGAACGGATGTCATTTTGATCGTTCAGGTTGGCTGCTGCATTGACAGCTCATTTACATAAACATGTATTGCATTGCCTCCAAGTGCACTGTAATTGGTAATGGCTCCCTCCACAAAGGTACCAAATGTAACGTCACCATCATCGAAGTGGATGCTATTGCAAATAATGCACGCTTTTAAAAAAATAATATTTTGCTGCAAAAATAGTTTTCATATGTATCAAGAATTTCACATCACCTAAAGATGTATCCAAAGATAAGCAAACTGAGAATTTTCCAGATTCATCTTACGCATTTCACGTAAATAGTTTGGACATTTGCCCACAACTAGTCAACAATGCTGGTCGCCATGGTGATGATGGCATTAATTAAGCATTTCTTTTATAGATTCTCCTGATTTTGCATTTAAAATCTGAGACATGAATCAACGATCATTTATCAAATTTCAAACAAACTAATCCATAATTAAAAAAATTAATATATCGGTAATAAATTATTTTCTTGGCCGATGTTTGCAGTACAAGTCTATGGAATATCGTTTTCTCCCGTTACAAGAGGTGTTATCACAGCGCCCCGTGCGAGTAATTCACTATATCTAGGTGTCTATTACAATTCATTTGAGAATGATTTGACTGTGGAATTTCAGATGATCATGAAGATGCAGATCATCCCGTGCCAATATGGAAGAAAGCCTACCACTGTTTCTGTGGCAATAGCAACGACAGCAATGCGGCTCAGGAGCACGAAGCAATGCGGCTGCACCTTCAGGAGTTATCCGAATTAAAGCAGTCGAGGAAAGTCAAGCTTATCCTGAACATCAACCTGGGCATCATATGTCTCACATTCATATTTTTGTACGTGTTCTTCACTGTGATACTGCCAATGCTATAGCTACAGTTTTGAATCTATGCCGGGACATGTGCAATAGTTTGAAAAAAAATGGATATACGTTTCTCTAGATAGAGCTAGGTAAAAGTGACTTCGTAAATCATAATGGTTCTATCCATATAATACTGTGTACACGTCTCCAGACATGGATACATCTTTTGTTATTTGTTTACGAAATAATCAAGAGTTGCTATTCGGTGAACCGAATGTTCGCCGATGTTATTCGCAGTTTTATTTAAGGAACAACGAGACAACGTTTTACTGCAGCACATTCCCAACATATTGAATACTGAAATATGTATTCCTCATTATTTTAAATTTTCCTCAATTTCAAAAGGTCTGAATTTGTATCAGTATTATGTGCGTCAACCAAAAGAGGTTGATCCAATTGTTTTAAAATCTGGATGTTGAGGAAAACAATTTTTCACACGTCATTTGAATCTCGAGCTAATTGACCAAGAGAAAATCCTTCAATTAACTTAATATATAAATTGTGAAAAGAGAAATGCTCAAGAAATATTTTTTGAAAACCAAAATACATTGTAGAGCAAGGATTCGAACTAAAGGAATCACAATTATGATACATTTATATTTGAAAACATATTTTTCTACAATGCAGGCGCTTTCATAAATTAACAGAAACATAGGTCTAAAGTGTTTTTAAATAATTTAGACTAACTAACCTATCAGTACTTACGGAGATCCTTTTTTTTTGTAACTTAGTCTTAGGATAAATTTATTTTAAGTTTTATTTTGCTAAGCAAATATTTACATTTTTTAGTACATAGTACCAGCAATAATAAAAGCTTTATTCTTTTTTTTTATTTAATATATATTTTAAGTAGATCTAAGTAGATATTTAAGTAGATAAGCCAGATTGTTCAATTAAATTTTTGAATTTTAAGAACTATTTTAATAAATTTCAACAATTTTATAAAAAGAAATAACGCAATACATTCGTCGATTTTTTTTATCCCCTCACCCCAATGTCGATGTTTTATATACAGTGCATTTTAATTTAACAATTTCCCCATTCATCGGTTTGAAGAAAGGCTGGAATCCACACCATTCCAGATTGGCTAATTCCTAAAGCTAGTTTTCTAAATTGGTGCCAGCTCGCCTTTGCTTCATTTGCTGCAGTTTCATTGCCCTTTTCTGAAATGTTAAAATGTAGATTTTATATTTTATATGCAGTAGTCGGTTTTATGGAGATATTTTGCGATGCCAGAGATGCAGGTCGCAGACCTCAGTATGTGAGATGTTCTTGCATTTAATATTACTTAACGATTGATGATCACTTTTCAGCATAAAAAGTTTACTAAGTAAACAATGTTTTTTATTCAATCGCTCCTACCTTAAGTTTAGCCGTTCGTTCGTGTAATGTTACCATGTCCTTCTTGATGTTGACTAATTTGGTTTGATATTGGACGACTTTGGAAAACTGAAATGAAAAAATAATCCCGGGTTAAGAATCACATATTTGAGATTATTCTAACGTTCGAACAGAATCGTCAATTGCAATTTCAGGAAAACTCGTTAAAAAGGTAGATACAAATGCGATTTACTATAATATTATATACAAGTGTTGGAAAAGAAATTATATTAGTTGTAAGCAACGGTGTTAACATTGACATTGATTAAGAGCGGTCTGTGGTTACTATTTTTAAGTATAGAAATAAAATAAAACTGTTTAAATACCATTTCTTGAAGTTTCAAAGATTCTTTGGCTTCCACGAATCGTTCATTCTCTTGACAGATTGTATCCAGAAGAACTTCTTGGTTGCGACTATCATATATTAAAAATAAATAATTAATTCCATGGCCTAATATAGTCCAATTTACTGGTAAGTTGATCTGTCAAAATAAAATATGGGTGATAAAATTGGGCGCGCACTCTAACCTCAATTCGTTTAGCGGCTCTGAAATTATTTCCAAGTCGTCTGCATACAATTTCAAAAATCCATCGCTCAACTTCTCGATTGCCAGCTCGTTGACACGTTCGCCTGGAGAATAAATGTTTTATTAAATTAGTTGTTACGAATAAATTAGTCGACTTAACCTCGGGCAAACTTCCAGATGATTTCTAGAGTCGTAATAGTTTCCCATAGCTACACATGCATAGGCGTAGGTCTATGTTAACTTTAAAGTGTCACAACAAGTAATGACCTAACCTCGGGTAAACTCCCAGATGATTTCTAGAGTGGTAATAGTTTCCCATAGCTACACATGCATAGGCGTAGGCCAAGGTTAACTTTTAAGTGTCACAACAAGTCATGAACAGAGCTAACTATGAAATTGTTAATTTTCACGGCTTCAAAGCCTGCCAAGTCGAGATTTTAATCTAATCTACATCATGTTCCACATAGGCCTTCATGCAAGTTTGCCAAGTGTAGTTTATCTAGCCTAGGCACTAGGTCGTCACTGAGGCGTGACTTTGTTACCCCCACTTTACCATCTTCCTGAGTGCTTGTGTCTTTCGCAACAGCGATCGCGGGTGAGGCAAGTACATTACTTTCTGTCTCACTCATTGCTCCTGAAATTTACTTGAGAGTGGTTGGGAATGGGATCAATAAACTAAAGGGCAAAATAAAATTGTCACATTTCAAACAGAAACTTTGATAAAGAATAGACGAGCAGACATGTTTTAAATGACGTTGCACATGGTAAGTTGCTCGCATTTGATATTAGAAAGCGTTAATATTTTCTTTGTCTGACTCTTGATTTAACATTGATCGAGTTCCGGTGAGAGATTGCTATAATTACGCACTCTAATTTCGAGTGTAGTCAACATGTACGTGTAAACGACAATTCCTTCAAGGGGCCAAACATTGATAGAGATTCCACGTGGCAATAATGTTGGCGCCGATTTTAAAATTTATTTAACGTATCTTTTTACCGGTTTCATATTTTCTCGATATTATATTTATCCGTGATTACGCTTGATACACAACATGGATATGGAATGTTTTCAAGCTGAATCTCTTTAAATCTATTAGTTGATGGTTGCGTTATTAGGCCGGACCCCTTCGCCGCCGATATTTAGACATAGAGATAAGGTGGTAGACAGAATGGACATTTCACCAATTTCTATTGCGATCACCGATTTGTTCGCGAGGGATTTCACCGTCCGCCGAAATGTACATTGAATGTGCTCTCTACTAGAGCATTTCTTTAACATTTTATATCCTTGTATAACCTTGTTGCACTGACTATGCATGCTTAATCCAAGCATGCATGAGCAAGGTGCGTTTTGACATTGAACAGAATCGGCGCGCGCCGCTCGTCCGTGCGCTCTCGAAGATCGATTCGCCCATCTCAATTGTGCACGTGAATTTCAATTGTACTTGAGTGGGTGCGTTAATCTTGTAATAATATTTAACCACGTGATTTGTATCGTTTGTGAAGGAAACGATCTCAAAGATTTGTGCGCCCCAATCTCAAGAACAATTGAAATTTCTCAAGCAACTTGAAGCATGTCTACTGTGTGACTACCATATCAATATCGTTTGCTGGAAGCGAGAGGGAACCCGGACCTTCAAAAAATGTCGTCTTCGAGTGCAAATTTTGGCATTCGCGCTAACAAAACATTCGACCACTTCAACGAAGGTAGAACGCTAACTAATTTGACTCCCTCGTCACCGTAAATCTGCTCCTGACGACTGTCAACATCTCAACAGATGACGCGTACCAGTCTGTACCAGGTGATCGTTGGCTCCTAGGAGACCTAGGCCTACGATTTTAATAGCTATTTTGATTTGTTCAGGTGAGGAAAGGAAATGGAGCGGACCATTTCACTTCATACAGGGAGCCGACACACAATTCGGAATGATCGAGGGCTACAACAAAGAAAACAATAATCCTAAATGGGATAAGGAGGTCGCCCTGTGTCGGATCGCCATCGCAGCCGCCAACAAAATGAACCCAAAACCCAGATTCTTCGTAATCTGCGGAGACTTGCTGGATGCCTTTCCACGTAAGTACCTAAGGTTAATAAATAGCTTGTATTCGGGTAAATACGAGTAAACCAATCGATGAACTTTTTTGGTGTGTCAACGTCTTTCTCGAGGGTAGGGGGGTTGTATGTTCCGAAACATTCAGGACGGAAATGCAACGCTGCGCAGCGGAAATCGACGTCACTCGGTGATCATAAATGGCGCTTAACCAGAGCTTATCGAGCAGCCACACTTTAAAACGATTTGTGCGATACAATGCCGATCGTGGTGTTCGACCAAACGTTTTAAAACATTCAAAGAAAGTAGAGTTTTAAAACATGTTGTACATGATAACTGATCATTTTTAGATCAAGTGGAGACCAGAGCTCTTCAAGAAAAAGACTTTAAGGAGGTGTTCGCCGGACTTGACAACGACATTCCGCTCGTCTGCGTGTGCGGAAACCACGACATCGGCAACACGCCAACCAAGGAGTCCATCGAGACGTACAGGTCGTCGTTCGGTGACGATTATTTTTCTTTTTGGTGCGGCGGCGTGTTCTTCATCGTCATAAACTCGCAGTTCTATTACGACGCTAGTTTGGTAAGAAGAAAAAATAATAATTCAGGGACAATGTCGATGACATTGCCTCTATTTCCAAAACTCGTCTTTTTAAAATTATTTAGCATCGTTTTTATTTTTATTTCTGTCCAGGTGCCTGACCAGGCCAAAGAGCACCAACAGTGGCTGGACAGTCAACTGGAACGCATCAAGACCAGTGGCTGCAAGCACGCCATCGTCTTCCAGCATATTCCTTGGTTTCTGGTTACGGCCGACGACGAGGACAACGGCATCTTCAGCATAACCAAGGAGAACCGCAAGGCGATGCTTGATAAGTTCAACGATGCTGGTAAGTGATTTTTAGTGATTGTTATTCGAATTGAGCAATTGATTGGAAAAATTCGAGCATTGGTATCGTGAAGGGCGCCCATTTTTAAATGCGTTAGAAAGAGTATGTTATCTACTTACTTAATATAATTATTTCTAATTTAAAGATTCGTGATTTTTTAAAAATATATGTGCATGCAAGTTTTCTCCGGCAGTTTCTGTCTCATATTTCTACGGTTGTTCAATTTTTTAAAATCATTTTTTCAATATTTTTACCCTTGACTGTCTTATATTAAATGCGAACGATGCGTGACTTTCGTTCATCTTCCTTAAGCCGACTCCCCACCACCTAAATAGGTTTTAATGGATTCCATTTATAAACCGACGGCCTGGGAGGAACTCCTGGTCGTTCGATTAATGGTTCTCTCTGTTCGTCTTCCGACCTTTTCGGATCTAAAATCGTTTTTATGCTTCGGTGTGTGTGTGTGCTGGCGTGGAGTTGTACTTCACATCCTTTCGTCTTTACACTGCCTCCTGAGACCACAAAATTACTTATGTCTTATCAGCACGCACTTCCAAAATTTTAGAATTCCACAGATGGATTTTGCAAAAACTGCAGATAAAGTTTTCTCACGCCCGCGGGTTCACACCCGCGTTGGGGAGCTTTGGATTTTTAAATTCAAGGCGATCCGATGGAATTGGATCAGTTTTGAAGAAAAAATTCACATTCGTGCGACAGAGATTTTAAATTTAAAAAAGAGGAGTCACTTTTAAGGAGTGCTTACACCGGAAAAGATCGGTCGCGGGAGACAGAAGCGTGCTCCGCTCCCCTAACACCAACGCACGCCATCTGCTCAATAGATGGCGCGGCTGCAAATTAATTAAATGAAAATATTTCTCAATAGAGGCGATGATGCATGAAAAATGAGCGCTCTTCTTGTTGTGCCATTGATGCTGATGGAGAGCGGAGAGTAGCCGTTAGTGAGCGCACAGGAGGCGCTCAGTAAACGGATCCCACAATAGGAACATTTCTATTCGTGATGGGAGCGAATAACGCTCCGTGGAGCCACTCTTCGAAACTGCGATTTTTCTGTTCCTATACGACGATGATCGGCTCCACATCAGCTGATCTTCTCTGGTGTAAACGTCGCTTTGCACGAGCTGTTATCGCTCCCGTTTACCTTTGTTTTGGTCTCACGAGGACATGCAAAGAAAAATTTCAAACGACCACGTTGGAGTTTTTAAACTCGCCCACCAATTTGGGAAAAAACAAAATGGCATTTCGATTAAATCTTTTCTACGTGTAAAATGATTTTACACGTAGAAATCTATCTAGAATCTAGAAAAACGTTTGATGGTTTGCGCCAGTAGCAAATATGTAGTTCTACTAAATATAAACGGTGCGGATGCAATTCATCCGCAGGTCCTTCGAGGAGATAACGACCTTTCCCAGTGTAATGGCCGCGACGCGCTACGTGCTTTTCGGAGCAAGATCTTATAACCACATTCACTTACACTTTATGACATGTAAGTAATTGTCATAAAAGGACCTTAACACGCGTGCTACTTAGCGGAACAAAAAACAATCGCGTCATCGATGAAAGCCATTATGACCCCCCCCCCTCCACCCTACGTAATTTAGATGGGACCCCGGGGAGGTTCTTAAACTTGTCGATCGCGTTGTACTTTGGAATTGCGTGTCCAGTAGCTTTCTATCTCCACCATTTCGTCTCTCAGTTAACCCATTTGATACTCCAAGTTTCCAACAGGAAGTTGGGCATTTCGGAGTTTAGTGCCATTGTTTTTTTCTCGGAAGTTTCAGCTAACTGAAGAAGTACAAGATAGTAGATATTAAGATGATAGTAGTAATAGCAAAAATATAGGATGATTACTTGGACTGCAATCGAGAGTCGGCAACAAGATCGTCGATACACAAAGTTTACTTCTCATCTTCAGGAAATAAAGAATTTTTGGATTTGCGAACCACAAAGACAAACGTTTGAATTCACATAAAAACTGGAATGGTGAAAAAATGCGATGTTGTTTCATTGATGAGCGATTCAATGTGGCAGCATGATTTTTTTTACTAAACTGTCAGATTGCTTTTTTTTGTTTCCACGAATCGCAGGTCTTGGAAGTAAATCATCATCAAAACAAAATTACTCGCGCCCGCGGTCACAAATCAGACAGAATTTGATTGCCCGTTTTATGGGAAGTCTCTCCGCTATCCCTCTCACTTTCTCTCTATTTCTCGCCATGTACAGTACATGTACATGTATAGGCGACGGCGATTGTAAGCGTGCGTGCTTCGCAGTACAACGCCCGGCAAATGTCTTTATTTACCGTTTGCTCAGTCGTGTGTATATACGTATGTATGTATAGGAGGACCACGGCTTTGACTCTGCTCAGTGCCCGGGACCTGTGTGTACCACCACCGCAACACACCGACATCACCACACTCGCACCAATAAACAATAGTCTAAATCTTGGCCCCACGCAGCTTCCAGTCCCTCGTTCAGCCACCCTCTCCCCAACCCCTCCCCTTCCACCGATCAACTGCCTCCCATTTTATAGTGATGCGCGATTGTTTGGGCACAAGCTTAAATGACGCACTTGGATAACAGAATATATTCGTGAAGTTAAGTTTCTGTCCTAAAATTGTTACCAAAACAAATAAACAAATTTGTCTTTTCTTTTTTTTAAACTTTATTTCTTTTAAACTATCCGCCTCGTCGTTTACTAACGAACAGCTTAACGAAATATAATATAATTTGAGCTGTAGATAGTTCCACAAATTTGCAATCGAGTGCAACTTATTTCAGATCTCGATGTTGCGTATTTCTCGAGATATGAGCAGTTGAAGTTTTAAGCATTGCCATTAAAAAGGAAAATTCAAAGATGGCGTCTCCATTTGACCAAAATGGCGCTGTCGTTCTCACGTGCGTCGATCACCAGTGATGCCGGCGACTTTTGTCACACTGTATTACTCAATTTATATCTCAGATTTCAAAAATAGGAAGAAAATACATTATATATGGAGAGGTCGACATGTCACGTCACCTTGCTAGTTTCGCTTTAGCCGTGGGAAACTCTCGATTGGCTAAACTTGTATTTGATGAACATAATAGAAACGATGGTCATAGTAGATTCTTTAGTATCGATCATCCTCAATACCGAACGCGTCGAAGGACTTTCGCGCATCATTAGCCGTTCTCCCTCCCGATTCCATTTCCTCCGAAGTACAAGAGCGCCACCTTTTCGCGACTCTTCCTCTTTCCTGTGTGTCCCCTCTATCTAGTGATTTCATCATCTGCGTACTACCTTGGGGTGGGTCGGAAAGGTGACAGGAAGGAAGGAGTAGGTGGAAAGGGGGAAGGTTAAACGTGGTTTGGGCGTGTTATCACGCGCGCTGCTGAACCAGAAATAGAAACAAAGGTGACTGGAGCCAGTGTAGGGGACAACTTACAGGCCGGGTCCTATTTATTAACTGGCGCTGACCCGCAACATTTTTTACATATTTTGTTAGTTTGTTCAAGATTAAACGTTATCAAAAAATTGATCGTTTCAGGAGAAAACGACCTTGCGAGAAACTCAGCACCTTGAAAATGGTTGACCTGTTTCTTTCGGAATCCTGGGTGCGCGCATTTTGGTCTTTCTCAAACTTTGAGAAAATTAAGTTCTCAACTGAGGATTTCTGAAAACCTTATTTTCACCAAGTTGATGATCAAATTCTGAATTTGACCGTAAATTCGTAAAATGATTATCGTCTGCATCGATAATATCGAGCTACTCGATTATGTCGATTTTATGATCGATTCGGCGATTTGGGGTAATATCGAGGTTTTGTGCGGCTTTTTTTAAAAGCGCTTTTGTATAAAAATCAACAATATTGCAATAAATACTAGATACCACGATGGGCATCTTGTGGAGTGCCAATTACAGTGAAATATAATTGGAAATACAATTTTAATTCTATTTGCATCAATCTCATTGACTGGTCACGCACAGCCGCAGACTCCGTCGTTATCCGCCAAAATAGTTCCAATTATTTGAAAATAGATGTAGTAGAATTGTGAGTTTTATGGATTATGGTTGAGTTTAGCGAGGTAAGTGAATGTCATTCTTGCAAATATTAGTCCAATTGTATTTCACTGAAACATCATTGTGCCTTTTTCGTGGGCGCAGTGATTCTGAAATACTGAAATTGGGGACTCTGAGGCGATCATAAATCGAAGTTGATTCCTCAACTTGATATTTCAGTCAAACTCATGACGAAAATGGACTTTTCCCTCAAAACCATCGATTGAGCGGAATTGTGGATTTTGCGTATGCGCAGATGACGTGATGTGATGTTGAGAATCAAATTTGAAAGACCAAAATGTGGCCCCTGTTCCTTTCAAAAATATTTTCTATGAATGAGTATATTTTTGTATACTATTGAGTATATTTGGAGTAGCTGATAATTCGATAAGGAATTTACTGCATTTGGTTTCGAGTTTTTTGGAATCTGTGGGTCTTCTAACATGGGTCCAGGGTCCGGGTCATCACTTCGCCCATTTTGGCTCCAACAGTCCCACGCCTCCGCATTCTATTTTATCTGTTGTCGCTGGTGCAGCAGCCAAACTACTCGACCGTGTCTGGACGTCGTTTTCCTGCCGTCGTCCAATCCGTCGGTTCGCCCGAGATCCCTTTTTTCCCTTCTTTTCTGTTGCAACGCCCATGTTTTACAAATGGCTGTGAGCGTGGCTCTATGGCTACACGCACTCGCGAAACGAGGATTTATTTTTATATTCCCTTTCGGTTTGGTGAGTTCAGAAGTATACTGGAAAATCTGGACGCTTATACCAGCCGCTCTAGCGGTCTGCGGCTCCGAGCAAGTTCCAGGGACCCGCCACGCAACATTGTGACCCTTTTCATGTGTCAGCGTCTTCCTCGAAATTAGCGGTGTATGTGTGTTACGAAACATTAGCAACGGAAATGCAGCGCAGCGGAAACCGACGTCACTCAGTGATTATAAGCGGCGCTTAACCCATATTAAACTCGTCGCGCTCTCCAGCGCTAAAGCAGCGAGTTGAAGAGATACAATGCCGATCGTGATCTACGCCTATGTACGAACGACTAATCCATCGCCAGCGCCATCTGTCGAGCAGTTGCTTTAACTCGTCGCGATAGACATCAATAGACTGATGAGATATAATCTTACCACAAAAAATTACAAGCATCGCCTTAAAATATTTCCTTTATTGTAGAATTATAACTATAAAGGAATGGTCTGTCGAACAGTGTAAAATAAAGAAGGGGTAAAACCCAGGACACAACACGAAATAATTTGTTGTATCTTACCGAGTCTTACAGAGTCTGCGATAACTCTTTAGCCCTTTAACCGTGTAATTGATTTTCAAAAACCCACATCCTGCCGTACAATTAATTTGAAAAAAATTGATACTCCAAAACAAACGTTAAAAAACGTATTTTTTAGAATTCTTTTTAAAATCTTACAACGTACCAGTTTTAAGCAAGCTGGCAAAAAGTGTGGATCGGCAAAACGTATAAACTCGGCCTTCCCGATTAAAGGGTTAAAATAATAGTAGCGTAGTATTTTAGTGAGAATTAAATAATGGAGACACACGGAAAATGACGGAAATTTTATAAAATCGATTCATCTCACCCAAAATTTCTCCGCATCCTCATCTCCTGTGGAAAACTTGTATTGTATCGATTGTATAGCAATACATTCAGGACATCCTATTCTACTGATTTTGATTAATGGTTTTTCAATTCTGTTTTTTATTTCGCTCACCTAAGGTGTCCGGGCCATTTTCTGCGGTCACTACCATCGCAACGCCGGCGGACGATACGGCAACATGGAACAGGTGGTGACGTCAGCCATCGGCGCCCAACTGGGTACTGACCAGCACGGTGTCCGAGTGGTCCGTGTAACGGAGAACGAAGTTAAGCACCACTATTACGCTTTGGAGGATCTGCCCCACACCATCGACTTCGAATGAATAAATTTTTCTATTGCCATGTGTTGCCATTTGTGATAATGATAATGAAAAGTGTATCACTTTTGCATGGCTCATTCGAGTTATGATGTTTAAGATTAATCTCATATGATATATCATAATAATATATTTTGATAAATCAGTGTCGCCCAATAAAATATTTTTATTAGCCTCAAAATGATATCTTTCTATGGTTTTTATTGTTCAAGACCAATTTAAAAATATCAAAAATGTGGTGTATCAAAAAAAATGAGCGCTCTTTTTGTGCCATTGGCACTGATGGAGCGAGGAGAGCGGATCGGAGCCATTAGTGAGCGCACAGAAGGCGCTCAGTAAACGGATCCCATGCGAGGATTCCTTCACAGTAGCAACATTTCTATTCTATTCGTGATGTGAGCGACAAATCGCTCGTAGGAAGCTGCTCCTCGAAGCTCCGGAGCCTTTTTCGTTTTACATCTAAAATGTGTAAACCTAGGTAGCTTAATTAAGAGTGTGCTCGAAAGCCTAATGGACGATAGAAAACTTCCAACCAAAGAATTTCAACAAACCAACTGATTCTATGGAACGCCGCCAGAGGGAAAAAAGTAATTATCATCATAAGAGACAACATAGGTCATCTCTAAACCAGAAGAAATAATGGTTTTTTCAGCCATCATTTTTTTAAGCAGGTGGTGGCGATGGGATGTGCTGGTATTGTATAGCATTTTTAATTGAGAATCTTGGAGAAAAGAATTAGAAAAACTCAGCTCCTCTATAATCAGATTTAAACCATCTGCATTACAACCGCCGGGGGGGGGCGACCAAACAATGTCTTGGCACACACGTTTATGGTTGTTTTTGTTTTTTTGTAATAATAACCCCATGCTGTGTGTGTGAGAGTGTTTTTGTGCATGTACTTCTTCTCTATGTCCGGGGCTCACATATCCCAAGGCAGGATCCAGAATTTAATTATAGCGCGTATACAGAAGCGCCTGAATTAATAATGGACTTTATCGCTCATCATTGCGGGCCTGATGCCATTTTTAAATATTTATAACCGGCGTGGGCCAACGCACTGCGCCATGTTAATTATTTCTCATGCGCCGTGGCGCTCGCCAACTCGACTACCCCTTTCCCTAGCCCCCTTTCCCCACTCATTTCCTCCCACCCTCGACTTTCTCTCATCCATTTCATATTGAGATTTCAGTTCGCATCATCGCCATCTTGAGACCTCTTGTGTTTGGCAGACGAATCCAACGAACTCAACGGTCTAGATGACATGTCTACCCCGGAAGATGGGTCCTAGTTCAACCTGTAAGATTACGACGAATGTAAGAAACAGTGGACGAAACAATTGCTTGCTTATTGCAGATTTTTTCTTCAGCGAATCGCAAAAATAATTCATTCCTATATTTCATAATTTTTCATAATTTTAGTTGTACAGTACAGTACAATCGCAAACACCAGGTGGCGCGCCAAGCTTAAGTAGATTCGCATTAGTATAAGCAAGATAATGCACTGCATGCGCACTTATAAACTCAAAACGAAGATGTCTGTTTTCGATAGAATTAAAAAATAAAAATGAGAAATATCTTGCTTTGTTAACCAACATAATGCTGATATGAGCAGCTTCAATAATTCTAGGATTCTGAATTAAATTGCATGAAATGAAAACCGATGTTAAGCCGCTAACTTAATCCCCGAGAGACATTTTCTCCCATAGGATTACAATGGAAACAGACGTTCGGGAAAAATTCGCAGCACAGCTTTAACTTTTCCAATAATTGTTGGACCAAATTGACTGTGTAGAGAAAAGATCAGTTTACATCTTAAAAAATTATTATTTTATCCCAGTTGCTCGCAGTCAGATATCTAGAGCCCCCAAAAATAGATTCCAAAACGGATTTCTTTATTAGTGTTGGTGCGATTATTTTTTATCACCAGATCTGGTTATTAATTAAGAGGACAATTATAAATAATAGCATTTCCCGAAATTCAAAGTGTTTTTCTATTCATTTTTCCTGTTAATATTTTAATAATTAAAAAGAAAATACTGTTTTTATTCTCAACTAATTTGCGCATTAAATTATCAAAGGTTTAATGTTTATTTTAATGGCACGGAAAAGCATAATTACGTGTGACGATTTCACTGCAAAATTATATATACTGTTCATTGCCGGTCTCAGGCGGATGAATGGGCGCCTATATTATCTTCATCATCGGCCCTACACACTGCATCATGCATGATTAGTCCCTCGGAGTCTCTATTTAAAAGTAGAGTTTTTCTATCTCGAAATCCTCACGAGATGATAGCTCATCAGAATGCATCGGAGCACGATTATAGAGGCCCATTATTGCCAACGAAATACTGTACAGACCCATTCGGCTACAACGGAACAAGATTTTTTTTTCGCCCACCGAGACCAACTACGTCTGAAACGAAGTTACTGCTTACACATTCGAATCTTCACAAATTCGGT
This sequence comes from Mycogona germanica, assembly GCA_034698785.1. Taxonomy (NCBI): domain Eukaryota; kingdom Metazoa; phylum Arthropoda; class Diplopoda; order Chordeumatida; family Chordeumatidae; genus Mycogona; species Mycogona germanica. The sequence continues at coordinate 31,953 of JAQGBY010001134.1, forward strand.
TTCCGGTAACCAGGTTCGGCAGATGATCCCCCTCGACTGATGCCTAAACTTATTTCCTGAGACCTTGGCGTCCTTACGTTTGGGAACTACTGAAAACTTCCATGAAATATGAACAAATTGAACGAATAAGTGGATGCTGCAATATTGAATAGTCCGAAATTGCGCTTTCCATCATAGCGCGCAAGCATTGTGTGATTGCTTACTGTAAGGGGCAGCAACGTTCAGCAGTCAAAGCAAGATTAGATCCTTTACTATAAAACTAGGAATCTGATTATCCTGTTCGTAGACTAACTCTCGAACGGCTCAATAAAATAGCATAAAATTTAACATAACCTCAGTAGACCACCACAATTCGCTAGCG